>JAKTXM010000051.1:0-60850 GCA_030582575.1 Candida buenavistaensis | reverse complement strand
AAAAAAAAAAAAAAAAAAAGAAAAAAAGCTTAAATCATTCATACTTTTTCAAGGACCGGAGCTTGGACTAATAGGAATACAACAACACAGTTGTATAAATATGTTGTAGGTAAGTTTTGAGGGGTTCGGGGGTCGGAGGGAGGAAGGGAGGAAGGGAGGAAGGGAGGAAGGGAGGAAGGGAGGAAGGGAGGAAGGGAGGGATTGTCTATTGCGTCATATGAAACGTTTTTGTGAACAATAACAAAAACGTGTTTATACCATGTACTCAAGTGTGAAATTCTCACAAATAATTCATGTCGTGTACTTTTCTTTAAGATCAGTGAAACTTTTGATTCACGCGTCTGATGATACTCTCACAGCCATTATATGAATAAATCATATATAAACTTAATATTGCTAGATCTTGAATATCTCTAGTAACCAATAATATTATTGTAATAGATTATAATTATTCACCTTATATATAAATATACATGTAATATATATATTTCAATTAAAATTAAAACGTCATTTTGTTCTTTTTTTTTTTTTACATTCCCCCTTTTTATTAAAAAATAAAAAAATAATAATAATAAATAATATTGATATCACATTATGATACAATCTTTATCTTGAGCTCCTGTACCAGTGGTTCCATCAAATGAATTATTAACTGGTGGTTTCTTTTTCAAATTTTTTTGTATAGTTTTAATCAATTCTTTATCAGTTATTCTTTGTAATGATTTTTCATCTCCATTTTCAGCAGCTTTTTTATACCATAATTGAGCTTCATTTATATTTTTAATACATCCAATTCCCTTTTCATAAAAATTAGCTAATGCAAATTGGGCTTTTGGTAAATTACATAATGCTGCTCTTTTAGCCCATTCAAATGCTTCATTATCATCTTTTGGTAAATAAGGTTCACTACCAACTAAATACCAAGCACACATAGCCAACATTGAATTAGGATCTCCTGCTAATGCAGCTTGTGTATAATAATGAATAGATAAATTAGAATCTTGTGGTACAATTTCACCAATTTCATAATGATGACCTAATAATGCAGCAGATTGTAAATGACCTAAAGCAGCAGCTTGAGCAAATAATTCTAATGCATATTTTTGATCAATTAATACAATATCTTCAAATCCATTATAATATAATTTACCCAATTCATAAGGTGCAGCTGCTGTTAATTCAGTTGCAACATTTGATGCTCTACCTAACCATTTTATTCCCATTTTTTTAGTATTCATATCTGTTCCTAATCCCATTCTACCATAAAATGAATAAACACCTAATTTATACATTGCTGAAGGATGGTTTCTTGAAGCAGCAATTTTTAAAAATTCAATAGCTTTTCTAGCATCTCTACCTGTACCTAAACCTTCTTCATAACAATATGAAGTTCTATAACAACTTTCAACATGACCATGTTTAGCAGCTGATTGAAATAATATAAAAGCTTCTCTATTATCAACTTTTTCTAAAGCACCAGAACTATAAGCATCAGCTAATAAATATTGAGCTTCAACATAACCTTTATCAGAAAGTCTTTTTAAATATTTAACTGCTTCTTTTAATAAAGCTTTTTTCAATTTCTTTTCATTACCTTCTAATTCAATATTAGCAAAATCAATTGATTTACTCTTTTTATGATTTTTAGACATTACATCTAATTTTCTTGGAGAATTCTCAATTGATCTAGTAAATGGAGAATTATTACCATTTTGAGAACCATTTGAAGATTGTGAAGAAGAAGTATTTGCAGCATTATTACCACCATTTTGTTGAGCAATAATATTTTGTAATTCAGATTCTAATAATAAAGCTGTTTGTAACATATATTGAGCATATTGAAATAAAACATTTGGATCATTTGATTTTTTAGCATTTTTACGATACAATTCCAAAGTTTTAATTCTTGGCATTAAATGACTTGAATTTTCACCCAAATACAGTTGAATAACATTTTGATTAAAATCAATCATTGAAGCATTATCATTACGATCATAAAAAAATGATGAAGTTGAGGAAACAGAGCGGTTATGACCAAATTTATTATTATTATTGTTAACACCCAAATTATTTTCAGATTTTGAATGATAAATATCAGCTTGATTTAAATTTAAATTTGTTACAGAAGAAGTAGCAGATAATGGAACCGAAGGTGGCGAATTGATTACAACACTTTCTTTTGATGCAAATACTGGAGGAGGAGTCAGTGAATCATAAACAGGATACGGGACACTAACACCGTTATTCATGGTAGGTGATTTTATAGGAGTGGCATTTAAAGTAGGTGATGCTTTAATTTCATCAAGATTATTATGGGTTGGCCCTAATGGAGTATAAGGAGATTCAGGTAAACTATTAGGTACTGGTTTAATCAATGGAGAATATTGTTGTTGTTGTTGTTGTTGCTGTTGTTGTTGAGCTGGATAATACTGCAGATTTTGAGAGGACAGCAGATTATTCAGGCGTTGATTTGGAGGTCTTGGAGACATTGATCGTTGAGGGGAAGTATAATTGGTTTGATTGATATTAAATTGAACCTGATCACGTGGTGATACCAATGGTTGTTGTTGATATTGAACATTACCATTATTTATATGATTATCATTGATATAATTTTGATTTGGAGGTAAATGTAAATCTTCAAATCTTTGAGTTACTTGAGAAATATCATTATTATCTTCATTAATTGGATAAGGAACATCATGTGATACTTCACGGTACGGATGTGGAGCAGTACTCATTGTTGTATCAAGTGGTGTGTGTGTGTGTGTGTATGTGTGTGTGTGGATGTATATAGATATATATATATATATATATATGCTAAAATGGATTAGGTGGTGAATATGCTAAGTATTGAATTGTAATATAACAATAAGGTATGCTTAAATATGTGTATTTGTGGGTGTGGGTGGTTATGTCTGTGTGTATGATATAGTAATGGGGTGAATAGTTCGGTTGTATGTAAATGGATGAATGATTATATTTTGGTTGTAAGAATTCTTTTTTATTTTAGAAACAAAAAAAAAAAAAAAAAAAAAAAAAAAAAAAAATTTTCTTTGATTGCGTCTCCTTCTTTATTTTTATTATTGATTATTATTAAAGCGTGTGGGTTGTGTTTTTGTTGTATAATTTCTTCAACTAAAGAAAAAAAGAAAAAAAGAAAAAAAGAAAAAAAGAAAAGAAAAAAGAAATTCAAACTCTCTCTCTTTCTCTCTCTCTCAACAATCCTCAAACACTTAAACACTTAAACACTTAAACACTTAAACACTTCAATGCCTAAACAAACACGCTCTCTCTCTCTCTTTCTCTTTCTCTCTCGCTATGTCTATGTCTATGTCTCTTTCTCTTTCTCTTTCTCTTTCACAAAACACAACTATGTCCCGTAAGTCTCTTAATTCTTGTTGTTTTATTTTTTTTTTAGTTATGTCGTCGTATATGCTCTCCTCTCTTTCTCTCCCTTTAAAACTTAAATGGATGTAGTCTACTATAACTCAATACTTTAATATTAATATTCCCAACTACTAATCAATGAATAGAAACAGGGTATAATAAACAAATTGAAACGACTGCAACCCAAAATATGTATAATACAATTATGCACACACACACCTTGTTTTAACTATTATATATGATGACGAGATGTTTTCTCTTGGTCTCCTCCCACACACTAAAAAAAAAAATAAATAAGTAAATAAATAATTTCTTTTATTCCTTTTATGTTTATAAATCTATTGTAAATCTTTAATCTAACAATATAATTAACTCCACAGATTTTACGAGTTATAAAAATTAGGAATTAAACTTTTATGTATCAAATATTAATGTTTGAATGTATAATGGGTTATATAACCCGCACTTTAGTTTTTGCTATGAATTTACACTCTTGTTCGAGGCTCGGTACGTAAAATCAAAATATAATGGTATGTTGGAATGGTTGTGGTTTGTAGATTTATAAAATTGGACTCTCTCCCCCAAAAGTCACAAAAGTCACAATCCCTGTAGAAAGTAATTCAATAGTAAATACAAGAAAGAAATTTTTTTTAGAATAAATGCAAGATAAATATATATATATATATATATATATATATATACAACAACTCCCGCCAGTGTTTATAATAAAAGCATAATTTTACATATAAATGAATACTGTTTATTTTGAAAATTTAAAAATAAAATTCTTTTTGCATCAACTTGTATATGTGTATCAAGTACAATCAAGTAAACAAAAAAAAAAAAAAAAAAAAATTAAAATAAAAAATAAAAGCCTCACTCTCTTAACCAGCATTGTATATGTTTCAATAATGAATTGAGTTAACTTATTATTTTACAGAATTATACTTTCATTTTCGAGATCGGTTCAATAACTTTCGTTTAAATTTTCAAAATCAACATTCGCAAACCCTGACCACTCGTATCGACAACAACAACAACAACAACAACAACAACAACAACAAAAAAGAAAGAAAAAGAAAAAGAAAAAGCTTATTACTCGACTCGTTTACAAAACAGTATATTACGTCATGGACTCTTAATTTCCTAACCTCTCATGTCTCTAACCAATTTTCATTACCTCATAATTCCAAGCTGATCAAAATCGCGTAAATATTTTAATACCGGATACCCAATTTAAATAAATTTGCGGTTAATAACACAAAATTGAATGTTGATTGTTATTTCTATTTTTAGTGAGGTTCAAATTAAACAAACATATTTATAAATCATCATTTGATTTTGTTGTAACGTTCCTGAATAAAAAATAAGGGGTATATGTGAGTTTCCTTAATCCTTAAAATTACTCTTGTATTAGAATCTTCACCATAATAAAAATGATAAAAAGAAAATAAAAAAATAAAAAAAGAAAAAAAGAAAAAAATAAAAAAATAAAAACGCCACATTATAAAAGTATATTAAAGAATTTTGAATGAGAATCAGGTACTATTCTATATTAAGTTTTCTCTACATAATTATGCACATTCTATTAGAACCATCATTGTCTTTATCATCTTGTAATTGTTCCATTAGACGGATTCTATCTTCGGGATCCAATTCCTCCAATCTCGCCAACTCTTCCTTTTTCTTCAACGCATCACTTTCTCTCTTTTGTTCTTCTCTTCTTTTCTCATCTTCCATTTCTTGTTTATAAATAGTGACCAAATCAGGAAACTCCCTTTTAAACACCGGATTCTCCAAATTAAATTTCTTCGAACCCTTGGCATGGTTCTTCCGTTGGTTCACCGTAGTATTAATCGACCCCGTGGTACTTTCCTCACTTGTAAAAAACGACAACATCCCTGTCAAAATAGTCAGCACCGACCAAGCTGGATTCCAAGTATCTGGATGATAATCAGACATGCTCAAACAAATCCTCGTGTTCGTCTGGAACCTCCCACTTGGAGTAATCATAATTATAGAAGGCGGCTGGAACGGATATTGGGGTGGAAATCGAAGTATTCCATGGTATTGGCCCCCCTCGTATGGTGTATCTTGAGGTCCCGTGATCAAATAGTGCCATTCAAGAACATTACTTTCCGATGGGTGTGCTATTATAAACGGCGGGGGATTGGCCTGGATAGATTTATACTCTTTAGTTAATCGTTTAGAAGCTTGTCTAGAAGCCATGATGAATATGTAAAGTTAAGATAACGGTTACAAGTAAATTTTTTTTTTTCTTTCTTTTTTTCCCTTTTGTTCTCGGATTTTAGTATCTGCCAACGAGATTAAAAGTTCTAGTAGAACTCACACGACTAATCTAGAAGTGCACATGACATATTCGTTAAATATATTTCTGGGTTAAATGTAAAGAAAAAGCAGTTGGGTTTTATGGAATGCATGTATGGGTTGTGTTCATAAAAATGGTTTAAATTGCGGATTTTTTTTTTCTTTTTTCTTTTTTCTTTTTTAGTTTGATAATTGATCAAAAAATAATCATAGCAATAATACTTAAAGAACTTACTTTCACATAATAACTAAAAGACAATTATATAATTTTATTAGTTCAACTAAATCATTTAAATGTGTCATTTTTAAATTTATTTAGCCAACAAACAATGACACGGGATCTGAGTTCCGTATCATGATTTGTTTTACAACCACTTGTTACATTGTGAAATGCACCGGAGAAAAGAAAATAAAAAAAAAAAGGGGGGGGGTATCATGGCATCAATCACTGAATGACCTTTGAAATCAATCAATTACGATTAACAACAGATAACAACCCCGATGTGTGTTGATTTTTTTATAGATAAGGAAAAAAAAACGCCTGGTGTATAAACTGCGAAAATCCCTTTTTTTGCAGTTAAAAAAAAAAAAGAAAAAAAGATAGATGGGTGGATGGGTCAAATGACTTGAATGGGAATACATACCCACACTGTTATCTATCAAATCTAGACCCCCGATTCGAAATATATAAACATGTCTCATATCCCGTTGTTGGTTGGTTGGTTTGTGAATCCACAAAGATATGGCTACTGATATTCAACAATCTATACTTGATGGGAACACCCATAAAGCGATCCCCTTATCAATTTACAAATCCTCGTTGGAACCTACATACAAACTTATTCCACCATCC
The DNA here is from genome assembly GCA_030582575.1 of Candida buenavistaensis. Taxonomy (NCBI): domain Eukaryota; kingdom Fungi; phylum Ascomycota; class Pichiomycetes; order Serinales; family Debaryomycetaceae; genus Candida; species Candida buenavistaensis. The sequence goes on along the minus strand of JAKTXM010000051.1, from coordinate 54,279 downwards.
ACCACCACCACCGTTACTTTTGACCCAATGGTCCATCTTTCCTACTATGCTGGAACTTTTACAGAACCTAGAAGATTGACAATGAAAGAACTAGGACTATCAAGCGTCGATCAAATCAGTGAAATCGGGGTAAGTGATCCATTCCAACTATTTACTGAAGAAGCAATTTCCATCATGCGTCGCGAAGTTCTTCATCGTGATACGTTTATCAAATACGCTAGGTATTCATACAACTCCACTTCCGGTATGGATTGTGTTGTTCGTGGGTACGTCAAAGACAAACACGCACACCAACATCAAAAAGAAAAAGAAAAAGAAAAAGAACAAGAAGATACCATCAATTGTCCATTCATCCATGATGCATGGACACACCCACTCACCATGGCGCTCATCGGAAAGATGGCCGGCGTGGAACTTGAGATTGTAATGGATTATGAAATTGCACATACCAACATTTCCATGAATCTGGAAGATAAAGTGACAGCACAACGAGTTGAACATCAACGGGAGCTTATTGGAAGGGGTGAGTGTACGAATGGTGAAGATATTCCTGCTGTTGTGGGGTGGCATTACGATAGTTACCCTTTTGTATGTGTGTTGATGCTTTCTGACACAAGCAACATGATTGGCGGTGAGACGTGTTTGAGAATGGGCAATGGGAACGTTGCTATTGTTCCTGGTCCCGTTAAAGGTTCTGCTTGTGTTTTGCAAGGTAGGTTGATTCAACATATTGCACCCGTGCCTATTGGGAATGAACGGATCACCATGGTTACTTCGTATAGGGCAAAGAACCCAAAAATAAAAGATACTAGTGTGTTGACTACTGTTAAGCCAGAAGTTAATTTCGGATCAAGGTATACTCTGTTTTACAGTGATTGGATCGAGTATAGGATCAAATTGATTAAGGAAAAGTTGGATATTGTTAATTTGGAAAAATGGGATTCTGGAGGGAAATTTGATAAACAGAAAACTGTTCATGCATTAAAGGAGATTGAAGAGTATTTGATTCAAACGTATAGTGAGATGTAAAGATATATTAAGTTTGTAGTAATCAATTTATCAAATTAATAAATAAATAAAAAAAAAAGAAGTATATATATATATATATATATATATATATATCTATGAAGAACTATAAGGGGATAAAGAATAACAAGTGCTTCTGCAAAAAGAAACAAACAACAAAAGAAAAATAAAAATAAAAATGGAATTTCGTAAATAATGACTTGTCAATGAAAATGATGGAAAAAAAAAAAGATTATATATATATATTTAATGACAACATAATTTAGACCAGAATCCTTTACCTTCTTCATTATCATCAGCAATATGCTGTTGTTGTGGTGGTTGATATTGATCTGGACGAGTATTATATGGTTCATACTTTCCTCCTGCTTGATCTTGATTATTTAAAAGATCATGTTGACCATTACCTGATGGCATTCCTGAATGTGATTCTTGCTTAATTGGTGGTAACGGTCTATTAACCAAATGTTGTAATTTTTGTTGATGTAATTGAGCAGCAGATAATGGTTGTTGCTGTTGGGCTTGTGCTTGCTGTTGTTGTAATTGTGCTTGCTGTTGTAATTGTGCTTGTTGTTGTTGTTGTTGTTGTTGTTGTGCTTGTTGTGCTTGTTGTGCTTGTTGCAGTTGTTGCGCTTGTTGCAGCTGTTGTTGATGCTGTCTACTTCTTCTTTGATCACGATGTCTTCTTTCACGTTCATTTGGTGGATTAGGATGTCCATAACCATGCAAATTAGGTTTTTTATTAATTGATGCATCCCAGCCTCTACCTCCATTAAGATGCATCCAATCATAATCACCATCACAAGATTGCCCTAAATCGTCTAAAACAGATACCAATAACATTCTATATTCTTCATAAGGAGGTTCTGCATCAAATGGTAATGATCTAACTGAATCTAAATATTCAGCAAATTGTTGTGGTAATCCATCACATAAAGTAACAGCAGGAGTTGTTCTTTTTTTATCACCAATCTTTTCATATTTTTGTTTATTAGTTGGAGCTTTTAAACCTTGCCAAGGTAATTGACCTCTAAGGAAATAAAAAAATACATGGCCCAAAGCTTCTAAATCATCTCTTCTTGATTGTTCTCTACCTAAATGAGTATTAATACTCATATATCTAGCAGTACCACTTAATGATTTTTTTTCTCTATATGGTATATGTTGTTTTGTTCTTGGATCTCTATATTGTTTTGCCATACCAAAATCAATTAAATGAACATTATTTTCATCTGGGGCACCTCTTCTACCAATTAAAAAATTATCTGGTTTAATATCTCTATAAATTAAATCATGACGATGAACTTCTTCTACTAAACTCAACATTTGTATAGCAACTTGAACGACTGTTTTGACACTAAATCTTCTTCCACACCAATCAAATAAATCTTCTAATGAAGGACCTAATAAATCAATAACTAATATATTATGTAAACCTTCTTGACCAAAATAATAAGCGTTTGGGATCCCTTCACTACCTTGTAAATGTTTATAAGTTCTATATTCATCTCTTAATTGAGGTGCTTCAGTTTTTCTTGGTTCAAATTTGATACCTACAGGTACTCCATTTATAATATTAGTACCTTCAAATATAACACCAAATGAACCTTCACCTATTTTTTTGCCGATTTTATAATGAAGACCAACAACAGATGAATTATTGGAATTACCATTTGAAGATGAGTTTGTGGCAGGAGACATCATTTGTTTTACTGGAATATTATTATGAGATGCTTGAGCAGCTGCCAAGGCAGGATTTGTTGCCATATCTTTCTTTTATAAAAGAAGGGAAGGAAAGTTGATAATCTTTCTAATAAAAAAAATAGGAAAAGAAGGAGTGAATCAATTTTTTTTTTTTTTTCTTTCGCTGTTTGTCTATTCTGGTTATTGCTGTTTTTGTTTGTTGTTGACCACAGAGAGAAAGAGAGAGAGAGAGAGAGAGAGAGAGAGAGAGAGAGACAAATAAAAAATTTAAAGTATGGATGTAATAGTAATTACTGTAGTGCACTTAAATACAACCCCAAAACAATCAGCTTTAAATATTACCCTTTTAAGAGATCACATTAAAATCGTATCAGAACAACTTAAAATAAATAAACTAATATAAATACACATACTAATAAACAAACCATAATTTCAGACATTTTACGAAATGAAACGATACTCTCTTAATATTACCCAAGTATTATTAAATATTTACACGATCTTCACCAAAGCGTTTCTTTTTTTTCTTTTTTTCTTTCTTCTTCCGTTCTGCCTCGCTTTTTTTTTTTTTTTTTTTTGGAGTCGCCTTATTCCGTACGAACTTATAAACAAACAACTGCGCCCCAACACTCGTCAGTTTGATCATACGTCTCAGATATGATATGAATATCACATATCAAAACACCTGTTGAATGGTATTCATAAACGTATTATGAACATTAGATTCATTATGCCTTCCCCCGCATCATTCGTTAAACTAAAAAAGAATGAGCACTAAAATTTTTAATCACTTACGATCAAAAAGAAAATAAATCGAATGGAAGCGACACCCAACACACACACACTCACACATACATATAGCACAAAACAATCTTTTGCATCAAATTTTTAACTCCGTATTATACTACACAAGAATAATCAATATGATGTTTGAAAAGATAATTTGTTCTCGTAAAATACATCTTCTTTCTGGTAAACATATTCATATGAAACTATTTACTTGCAAACGTTTTATTTGTTCTTTTTTTTTTTTTTCTTTTACAGTAGTTTTATAGTATATTCACGTACAAACTATTCTAAAGACAATCCTAACGATTCTCTTTGAGATTTAGAATTTGGATCATAATAATCTTTATCAGCCAATGAAACAACTCTAGTACCATGTCTTCCAATGACTGATTCTTCTGAATGAATGACACTATGGTTACTAATTCTATTATCCCATAAAGCACTAACACCACGGTATTCTTTTGTTGTGGAAGAATCCTTTTTGGCACTATGGGGATCCTTTTGCCATGTCCATCTAACTTGAATGTCCCTATTATCTTCAATGACCGAATACAAATAATTCAAAATCAAATCAGATTCTTCTGGTAATAAACCGACAATTCTAACAGTCATTGAACGATTAACAAACAAGTATTTCCAGCCAGTAGCAGGATGTGTTCTAATAATTGGATGTTCTCTCTCAACGTATTTTGGACCTTTCAAAGGATCATTTCTATCCAAATATTGATGAGCAGATCTATAAATTGCAGTCTTACCTTCCAAAAATGATTGTAAAGCAGGAGACAATTTATCATAGGCACCATAAGTTGAACTCCATAAAGTTTCTCCACCAATATCTGGAATAGCATCAAGGTGTAAATGAGTAATACCAGCAGTTTGATTCTCATGAACTAAATCACTATGCCATCTTCCAAAACCGTTTTTGGCTTGCTTGAAAGTAGCTCCAATTTGTCTGGTATCTCTGGCATATTGTTGCCAAATGATAGTAAGACCGTCATATTCGGGTCCAACTCTAGCAGCTTGTGGATGAACTTCCACTTGTCCCCAATAATGACCCAATTCAAGTTGTTTCTGAGGTGCAAGATCTTGATCTTTGAAAAAAACAACTACTCTTTCGGCAATCAATAACGCTAATTCATCCTTTTGTTGATCTGTCAAGTCACTCAATTGTAATCCAACAATTTCAGTACCAATATAAGGAGTCAAATGAATGACGTCTTCAGCTGCTTCAAATAACAGTTTCTTTTCTGGATCAGCGTTCTTACCCCTATCGATATATGGATACTCTTCATTTCTGATAGCATAAGCTTCATCCACAAATTTTGGAACCTTTTCATTAAGAGGGATATATGGATATCCATTAGAGGTATCAATTTTGTATTTAGCAAATCTTTGTTTAGTAGTTTCAGGTAACTTATCTGCCCATTCTTTATTATAGCCAGTAATTACTGCTTGTTTATTTTGAGAATGGCCAATTGGGTTCAAGGAGGCGAGTTTTGTAACGAGTTCTTTTAACTCTTCAGGTTCTTGTGCAACTGCTGTAGGAGACATGGTTGATTGTTTAGATAAAAAAAAAAAATCCAAAGTTTTTAGTATTAGAAGAACTATTTATACCCCCGTGGATTTAACTTTTGCTTATTAATGCAAAATGCCACATTCAACCAAATCAATTTTTTTTTTTTTTGGTTTTTTATTTTTTTTTGTTGTGGCTGCAACTTTATTGATCTGATTGTATGCCCCCCTTTAAGATCGTAACTTTAATGATAAATGTCCTAACTGTGGAGATATCTATGGTATGCTTAGTAATATAAAAATTAATACACATTAATACAAACAAGGGGGGTGGGTATAAACTATTTTTCTTTACCGTAATCAAATATCGGATTCAGTGCAATCAAATCTTCAACTTCTTCATTCATCATTTCTGAAATCTTCTTATAACTAGGATGATTTCTTATCATTTTACTCCATTGTGCCAAATTTGGATACTTCTTCTTGACTTCAATTTTAGGACCCAAGATCTCTTTAATCCCATCAATATTATCAAATACATTCTCATATATAGGAAAACTCAATATAACATCAGCACCAGTCAACTTATTACCAACGATAAAACCAGTTCCATTTTGTTGCAATCTATCTTCTAAATACTGCATATTCAAAAACCATTCATGTTTATAATACCCATTATTAATAGCTTTTGTTACCAATTTAACAACACCTTTAGTTCCAAATGGCCCCACATGTTGAGCAGCCGAGTTAATTAATAAAGCCATCTGGATGTGTTGCAAAGAGCCCTCGGCGTAATGTAAGTAGTAATCCACCTCGAGCTGTTGGTCCGGACCCGGTGGGTTCAACAAATTTCGTGGATCGTAGTACCTCAACAAATATTGAATAATGAACCCGGATTCAGTGATCTTGATAGATGGACGTCCATCGCCAAATATAACTTCGAGAACAGGCGCCTTTCCAAGTTGGTGCACATCAAACAACTGCAAGGGACCACGCCACGTTTCTGGATGACGCAAATAAATCTTCACTTCATAGTCTAGTTCAAGCATATCGAGGAGCCAAAGGATACGGTGTGCTCGTGAATCATCGAGCCTTGTATGTGTTAGTGTTTGCTTGGAGTAAGGGAGTTGGAAATTGATACGTACCAATGTAAAATAAATCTGTCTTCAAGTCCTCTGGTCATTATTTCTGTGTAATGCAGCTTCAAATAAAAAAAATAAATGGCTTAAGAAAAAGGGGAACTTTATATTATTTATACCCTTTCTTTTTATCTTTTATGAACCAAAAAAAAAAAAAATAAAATAAAAAATAAAAAAAATAAACCAATGTTACACAAACTTGAATCGTAAATCTGGAGTTTCCTTTTTTAGAATACCTTTCCCAATTAGGAAACATTTAATCAACCTTTAAAAAAAAAAAAGTTATGCCCCACTCCAACTGTACAGTTTCTAATAACCCAGAATCCTTTACTGAATAGGAAATGAATAGCAATGATCAGCAGATATTGTTCCAAAAGTAGCAGGTGTGGATCAACATGATAAGCAGAGATTCTGTCAAATAACGAAGTGGGGGAGTCGGCGAGTGAACAAACAAGGTAATTCCGAGAGTGGAGAGACCAACCGCTAGTCAGCTTCAATTTATGTTCATCATAAACAACACTCCATCTAGAAAGAAACACATGAACACATGAAGTCATCAGAAGAAAGTAAAACTGATTCTGGGCCCGAGTCACCTAGAACTTCTAAAACAAACGATAAAAAGAAAGACAACTTCCAATCGGCAAAGAAACTGAAATTCAAAAAGAAGGTCATCTGTTTCCAACTCCAATGCATGTGCAGTAGCGCATGTGTCTAATAAAAGGATGGGATCTAAGTAATTGTTTTGAACATAATAAATTTAAGATATCATGAATCGACAAATAAGTGGAGGAGAAATTAGGGTACCCAAGAGTTATGGACCTGAAAATTGGAATAGCAACTTGGATAGGCTCAAACAGGAAGTGCCCAAGATAATAATAAGATCATTGATGCTATCGACGTCCCAGGAACTGAGATTACCCAAGCTGTTAAAACGGCTGGTATGGCAGAATGATTGGCTGGTGCAGCCATAGCTAAATCTGATGACGTTGAAGCCAATACTAAGTATCTGTTCTTAAACTTAATACATTGGTTATCTCTTCATTAATCTGGACTAAAAAAATTTACACTAAGGTACCTAAAGACAACAAATACAGGAAACATCGATATCGCAGTAGCAAAGAGAATCAACAAAGTGAATAGTAAGTTTACAGAATATGTTTAATAATTTTAGTACAGTGACCTGCTATTGTAATAACTGATCGCTTCATTGTCCTTTTAATAACAACTACTTGGTCATTTTGAGATACGTTGCTGTAATATGAGGCTCCCGTAAACGAGCTGAATTCATTTAGGTGCAACATTTTTTCTTTTTTTTTTTTTTTTTTTTTTTTTTTTTTTTTAAACCACAAGTTGTGTGCTCGTGCCTGGTTTTCAATTTTGCCTTTCTCTCCATTCATTTTTTTTTTTTTTTTCTCCTTCTCCTCCTTCATTGCTGTTCCACTAACCACCCCAAGTACTAACAATGTCACAAAGAATAGCTGATTTTGTATCGAAAATAGCATTGCCAGCAGGTATAACCATTGCTTTGGCCCAATCAGCAATGTATGATGTTCCAGGAGGTAAAAGAGCCATTATTTTTGACCGTTTAAAGGGGGTTGAACCAAATGTGATTGGTGAAGGTACACATTTTTTAATTCCATGGATCCAAAAACCAATTATTTATGATGTTAGAGTTGAACCACGTGTTATTACCACAACTACTGGATCTAAAGATTTACAAAATGTTTCATTGACTTTAAGAGTTTTGAGTCGACCAGAAGTTAGACAATTACCAACCATTTATCAAACTTTAGGAATGGATTATTCTGAAAGAGTGTTGCCTGCTATTGGGAACGAAATCTTGAAATCTATCGTGGCACAATTTGATGCTGCCGAATTGATCACCCAAAGAGAAGTTGTATCTGCCAGGATTAGACAAGAATTATCAAGAAGAGCAAAGGAATTTAATATTCAATTGGAAGATGTTTCTATCACTCATATGACCTTTGGTAGAGAATTTACCAAAGCTGTTGAACAGAAACAAATTGCACAACAAGACGCTGAAAGATCTAAATACCTTGTAGAAAAGGCGGAACAAGAAAAGAAGGCATCTATTATTAGAGCTGAGGGTGAAGCTGAATCCGCAGACGTTGTTTCTAAAGCTTTGGCTAAAGCCGGTGATGGGTTATTGATGATTAGAAGATTAGAGGCATCCAAAGATATTGCTGCCACTTTAGCAAATTCTTCAAATGTTACTTATTTACCTAACGGTGATGGCGGCGCTCATGGTGATGGATCAAGCAATTCATTATTATTGAACATTGGTCGTTAGAATAGCTTTTTTCATTATTGTACATAGCGGAAATATATTTAGTTTTAAATGTTTGGTTTAACGGTTTCATGTTGAGCAACTAATTTTTGAGCTTTTATAAATTTTGGTTCCTTTTGCATATCCTCATACCATTGATTCAAGTTAGGATATAACTTCTCGATATCACCAAGCCCAATTTTTTTAGCAGCATCCTTATCATTATAAAGATTAGTAATTAAAGGAAATTCCAATATGATATCAGCACCTGATAACGTATCACCAACAAAATATTTACTACCTTTATCATGTTGCTTTTGCAAAAGGGTCTCCAAATACTTTAAGCTTTTTCTTACATTAGGAAGAAACAATCTATCGTCAATTTGTTTAAGTAAAAACCCCATCAATGACTTTATTCCAAATGGGGCTTTGTTCTTAGCAACCGCATGAACCATCAAAGCAAACAAATTGGGTTGTAATGTACCTTCTGCATAATGTAAGAAATAATCAACTTCTTCTTGAAGTTCGGGGTCCTCTGGGACCAAAAAATGATTCGCATCGTAATGGGATAAAAGATAATTGATAATGTGTCCAGATTCCGCAATAACTTTGGATTTGCTACCTTTGACAACTTCAATAACCGGGGATTTTCCTAATGGATGTATGTCTCTTAAAGATTTTGGGGCACGAAATTCATCATCTCTGATGTACACTTTGAATTCGTAAGGGACGTTTAATTCTTCTAACAACCAAAGGATTCTTTGGGAACGAGAGTAATTTAACCTTTTAAATGTTAGTTCAAATCCGGCAATAATTTCAATAGTCTACTTACCAGTGAACAGTGATTGTCGTGTCTGACATGTTTAAAGTTAAGTGATAAATCAAAGTTTACAAAAGGTGGTGGAGATTTAAAAGTTGTATTTATATGCTTGTTTGGGGCGTAAATCTAATAGCACTTCTACCCATTACCCGAAAAAACGGCTAGTCGTATTTGCACTAAAATTGGTACGAAATCAAGAATGCGACACTCTAATTCCGCAAAACTAGAAAAACCATTGAAGCGGATATCATCTGGAGTAGCCGTTCCTGTGCATCGGGAAGTTTCTAAATACTCTTGATTTTTCTAATATACACCTCTATCGTATGACCTAAGAGAAAATTATTCTATGTTCTTTCTCATAGAGTTTTAACTGTTTAACCCCATCCTGCATGGTCAAGATCAATCTAGATTCCAAAGCTCATCCCAAAAAAAAAGTAAAAAAAAAAAAAAAAAAAAAAAAAAAAAAAAAAAAAAAAAAAAAAAAAAAAAAAAAAAAAAAAAAAAAAAAAAAAAAAAAAAAAACACTTTTACCAACCAAACTCTACAGTTAAAAATGTCAGCGACTAAAAAGATTCAATCTTTGGTATTAGATGCTGGTCCATTAATTACTCAGCCAGCAAATACTCTACAACAATATGCAACAGAATTTTATACCACTCCTGGTGTTCATAGTGAATTGAAAGATGAATATGTGAAACAACAATTGGTTATTTGGGGAGATAGTTTAAAAATCAAGCAACCTAAACAGGAATGTATAGATAAAGTTATTAAATTTGCCAAGTTGACTGGTGATTACTCAGTTTTGTCAGTCAATGATTTACATATAATTGCTTTGGCTTATGAATTGGAATGTTTAAATGAAGGAAATTTGAGAAGTTATCCAGGTGAAGTTTTAGAGAATCAAAAGGATGATGGAAGCACTGAGAATGCAAATAATGAAGAGGAAAATTACGATGGGTTCATTGTAGCTACCAAAAGAAGAGGTGGTAGAAGACAAAGAGAAAAAGCAAAACTAAGAGAAAAGGGATTGTTACCTACATTCACGCCAAAAGAGAAAAATAAGGAAATGAACGAAATCAAAGAGGAAAGTAACTCAGAGGCAAAAGAAGAGACCAAAGAGGAGAATAGCACAGAAATAACCGAAGAGTTTAATGAAGATGATGATGACGGAGAATGGATCACCCCAGACAATTTACAGGAAGAAATTATAAAAGACAAAAATGAAGACGTTCAAGAGTCCAATATTAGCGGTCCATTTATTAAAGTAGCTCTAGCCACTGGTGATTTTGCATGTCAAAATGTAGCCATGCAAATCGGAATTAAATTATTGAATGCAATGTCAGGTAAACAAATCACAAGAGTTCGTAATTATATGTACAGATGTCATGCTTGTTTCAGACTCACTGCAATGAGCAAAGATGGTAGACCAAAGCATTTTTGTCCAAAATGTGGTGGTAACACATTGTTAAGGTGTGCTGTTTCCATTGATAATAAAACTGGTAAAGTGACGCCTCATTTGAAACAAAACTTTCAATGGATCAAGCGTGGGGAAAGATATTCATTACCATCGCCGTTAAGTAAAAACCAACAAAAATTACAAGGAAACGGAGGATATCAACATAATAAAGAGAATCGTCACAAATCATTACAAACTCCGTTGATTTTACGTGAAGATCAAAAAGAATATCAACAAGCATTAAAGAATGACGAATGGGAAAGAAAACAACAAGACAAAATGTTACAAGATTGGATTGGAGGTGGCAGTGCTGATAATTATGTATCTCCATTTGGTAATACCAATACAATCAGAAACTCTGGTGTTAGAGTTGGACGTGGTAGATATGTAAATTCTTCAAAGAAGAAAAGAAAGTGATTATATAGATTGGTTATAAATAGAATAACAAACATCAACCTGAAACAGAAAAAAGGAAGGAAAAAAATAAAATTACAGCAAAAAATAAAAAAAAAAAAATAAAAAAAAAAAAAAACTTTATCAATACGTCATTCTTCTTCTTTTTAAATTACAAATACCATTCTTAGTTAAATGACTGGTAATAACGCAGCCAATGCAGCAGCTTTGGCAGCATTTAACGCAATTGGTAAAAAGACAAATGATGCTTCCAAAAAACCATACAGTCTCGATAATAATTCAACTTCTTCTGTTGCAACAAATTCAAAAACCCATTTAACAAAACAACCACAAATACGAGTACCATTACCAAAGCATCCATCTAAACAGAATAGCAAGTTTTCACAACTTCGAAAAGTTGATACGTCGCCACTTCCATCACTTCTTCAACCGCCCAGTTCACCTTCGCCAATCACTTCTGGAAAATCACCTAAAGCATCACCATCAAATACAGCATCCGAATACTTTTCAGTTCCTTCAAGAAACAAGACAGACCCAATACAGACGCCGCAGTCTCCTCAAGATATGATTAGAAACGTAAGACAGTCAATAGAACAGAAGTCAATACCGAAAGATCCTCAACTTAAAAGACTTTCATCTGATTATTCACCACAAGAAATGCTTAAGAATTTACGACAGTCGTTGCATTCTAGAGCAAAAACGTCTCCTGTATTAGCACCTAGTGATAAGGGTAATGCGATGTTGACTGATATGAGAGACCGTATTGATAATACAATGAGAATAGCTTCCAGTAGTATGGGTAATTTAGCTCTATCTCCAAATTTTGAATTAAATAAGACGGTTACTAATGTGAGCACGGGAAGCTTTCAGTATGATCATGATATAGAGTCGACAGATTCTTTTGAATCTTATCAATCCAGTAGAGATGTGAATCATGGCATAAGCATCGATGTGAGAGACCACGATAGTGATATAGAAGGAGAGAAGACACTAGAAATGCAAAATGGCGAGTTGAAAAGTGATAAAGCTTCCAGCAATGATAGACTAAAGAGGAAACCACCACCAGGGGATGAGTTTAAAATGAATTTGAATGATAAATCCAGAGACACTATATCTAGTGGTGGCTACTCAGTTAATGTTGAAGATATTTACTCACTAACTGATATGGAACTGAATGATTTTACAGTTCCGGAAGTTGATGCAATTACAAATTTTCCCCAATTTCCAGATATTAAACATCATCGTACTCACAATTCTGTTTTCAGAAAAAAACATCATAAACTAAAAACAAACCATGAAGGATATGATTATGCCATTGATCTGAGTAATGAAAATGACATTGAGTTGGAAGATGGTCCAAGCAGCGTTCCTCTGAGATCAGGAACACCGTTAATTGGACAAACAAGTCAACCAATGCAATTCAGAAGTACCATGAGAAAATCAAATACAAGAAAGGAGAGAAAATCAATGTTTGATGAATTGAAACCTTGGAAGAATCACAATGAAATACATTATTTAACTGAACAAGAAAGAAAACGATATGAAGGAATTTGGGTTAGTAATAAAGGAAACTATGTTAATCAAATGGTGACCAGACTTAATGGTGTTGATTATGAAAATTTAAATGAAATTGCTAAAGATACACCGATGGAGGTTTCTAGAACGGCGGCACTCTTATCGAGCAACGCTGTTGAAGAAAATCATAATGGATTACATGGTTTGGATAAAGTTGAAACCAATCAATTGATGTGCGGGCCCGTAGTTAAACGTATTTGGAAGCGTAGCAAATTGCCAAATGATATTTTGGAGCAAATTTGGAATTTAGTTGATTTTAGAAGAGATGGTACATTAAATAAGAATGAATTTTTAGTTGGAATGTGGTTAGTCGATCAATGTTTATATGGTCGAAAATTGCCTAAGAAAGTAGATAATATAGTATGGGATAGTTTAAGTGGTATTGGTGTTAATGTTAATTTGAAAAGGAAGAAATAGAATGTAAATATTCAAGTAGAGTTTATAATAGAATTTGCCAGCCGTATAAGGCTCTATGTAAAAAGAAAAACGGAAATTCTTGAAAAAATAAAAATAAAAAAAAGTCGGGACGCACCAAACAGACAACGGGAACAAGTAAAAATCTTCTTTTTGTTTATATAAAATAATCAAAAGAACAATACCTTTCAAAAATGAATCTTATGGATATGCTATCAGAGGATCCTCCGTCCTTATTATATAATACGGAGCTAGATACCGAAATACAGAGCGGTACTGCCGCAGATATAAGCGGTAGCTCCATTCTAGAGCTCGAAGAAGAGTCATATTCAGATAGAGTCATTCATTTACCTACAATATTAACGGAATTACAGACATCATTAATCGAGTTGATTGTACATTTATTTAGTTTTGAATTGTTAAAAGAAATAAAGTCGAAGAAAATGAGAACTAGTATTGATAATTTATTGGAATCTACAACTGAAGAGACGAGCGATACCAATGAAAACAAAGTCTCGTTATGTTTTGAGCAACTTTGTGTCATTGCAAATCATCCTTCTTTATTAATTGATCATTTCATCCCCAAAAAATTGTTATTATTGGAAACTGTGGAAAGACAACTCAACATGAGTGGTAAAATGCAACTTTTCAATCGCATTGTCGATAGTTTGATTGAAGAGAAACACCCAAATGGGTATAAAATGATTGTTATTGCTAACAACGTTAAGGAATTGGAACTCATTGAGGGGATTATTCTAGGAAAGACATTATATTATACGAATTCAGGGAATGCAAAGTTGTATGATGACAAAAGACTCATTCCTGATTTGAAAGAGGCTAATTATAAATTGTATATTTATTTGACGACTTCGCAACAGGTGTATAATAATTATATACCAATTAAAGAAGGTGATCATTATGATTTAATCTTCTCTTTTGATTCAAAGTTGGATGTGCAAGTTCCTAGTATTGAAATACTTCAAAGTGGGAGTATCAAATGCCCTATAGTAATACCTGTGCCTGTATTCTCCTTGGAACATTTAATTTTACAAATCCCAGAACCTCAATTGAATGGGTTTTCAAACAACACCAATAAATTGCATCAATGGAAAATCAAATGTGTCAATACACTAGCTGTTAATTTGTTTAGTTTAAAGGAATTGAGCAAGGAATTTTTTATTGAAAATTATGGTGCCAACATGAAAAAATTTATTAACTTATTCCAACAAAATCCAAAGAAACTAAACTCTTTATTGAAGGAATACACTAATAAATTGGCCTTACTGTTTTCTGATGACAAGCTCGTTAAAAAATTGAATTTTTTTTATAATAATGGTGGCAATGGTGGATTTGATCAAATCAACGATGATGATTATCAATTGTTCAAATCTAGACTTGCGGAGTCCTTACATTTGAAGTTGGCCGATTTAGAAAATGAATCGACGGAAATTGAATTGAAGTTACGTGAGAAGAGAAATTTTGAAACATCTAGACAAGTTCATTATGATGATGATGAAGATTTAATAGCTACAAATTATAAAAAATTACAACGATTAAATGAAGATGCAAATATATCGGAAAGAAAATTGGGTCGTGTGGACAATGATTTGACCAAACAACAAGAGAAATTGAATGAAGTGAATGAGAAATTGCACACATTGACTGAAATTTCTCAAAAGGAAATCACGGATAATGAGAAACAAGAACAATCTAAAGTTTTGAACGATTTAAAAGAAGAATTAGAAGCGATGCAGCAAGAATACGATAAAATAAATGAAGAATGTGAATCAACCAGAACAAAATATCAGTCCCATTCCAGTAAAGCTCTTCAGTTATCTACAAAGTTATCAAATCTAAAACAACAAAATGAAAAGGTTGAAAAGAAGATATCTGGTCCTGGATCAATACAATTACCTGAGTTGATTAAACGTGATACCTTATTGAATTATGAACTAAAATTGAAACGTCTCAAAAGTGAAAATGAATTTATGCAACGTTATTTTCAAACTAGAATTGACAAGTTGTATCAAGAACGACAACAATTGTTAGAAAATTCTGGATCTAGTGGCAGGCCAAATAATCGAGGAAGTCGATCCAGTACACCTCTTTAGAAGTAAGTAGATAACTGCATTGTAGAAAATTACTCAATAATATATCGGTTATGAAAGGCAATTGAAAACTTCCGAGTGTTCCAGTGAATACATACAACATGAAAAAAAAAAAAAAAAAAAAAAAAAAAAAAAAAAAAAAAAAAAAAAAAACTTATTAACAACACTTATTCCCACACCTTTTTTTCACAACCGAACTTATACAACATGATTGAACTTGATAAAAGTTTGATACCTAGTACTTTTGAAGAGTTTGAGGTATTAATATTACGAGCATACTTTGAGTTAAAACTTTGGTTCCTCGTGACATATTTCCCAACTACTGAGGCTGCATTTAGTGGAATCCTTCGTTTAATTCGAGACTTGGTATTTAACTATTTGGTATATGTTCAATTTCTAAAAGTGTACAGACATGTTCGTGGGTACGGCATTATTGAATCACTCAGCCAAATCTATCGATTGATTAGCTCCTTCATTTCCTCAATTATATTCTCCTTGCCGTTTGTTAAATCGAAAATTGACAAGGAGTTAGAAACTACAATTACGAAAATCGAAAAACAAGTTATGAAGAATGATCCTGATTTGTTACAGTTTCCCGAACTTCCAAGCTCTGGGTTATCTCAGGACGAGGTTTCTGAACAATTAGACAAATTACAGACGTTGAAACATTCAGATTGGTTAAATGGGAGAGTTAGTGGTGCAGTATATCATGGAGGAGATGAATTATTATCATTACAAACAGAAGCATATAATAAATACTCAGTAGCTAATCAATTACATCCAGATGTTTTCCCCGGTGTACGTAAAATGGAAGCAGAGGTGGTGCACATGGTTTTGGATATATTCAATGCCCCATCGAGCGGGTGTGGATCAACTACTTCTGGTGGCACTGAATCTTTATTATTGACAGGTTTAGCAGCTAGGGAGTATGGGAAAAAGTACAAGGGGATAACTGAGCCTGAAGTCATTGCACCGATTACTATTCATGCCGGAATTGAAAAGGCATGTTATTATTTTGGTATGAAATTGCACAAGGTTGATTTGGATCCTGTTACTTTTCAAGTGGATGTTTCCAAAGTAAAAAAGTTAATCAATAAGAATACTGTATTGGTTTGTGGGTCTGCGCCAAATTATCCACACGGTATAATTGATGATATTGGAGCCTTGTCAAAATTAGCAGTCAAGTATAATATACCATTACATGTTGATGCCTGTTTAGGGTCATTCATTGTATCCTTTTTAGAGAAGTCAAAAGTTCATGGAGACAAAAAATTGCCAGTTTTCGATTTCAGATTGCCTGGTGTAACTTCAATATCTTGTGATACACATAAATATGGTTTTGCTCCTAAAGGTTCATCCATAATCATGTATAGAACTTCCAAATTGCGTGAATGTCAATATTACATTCTGAGTGACTGGACGGGTGGAATGTATGGATCTCCTACCTTGGCTGGATCCAGACCAGGTGCATTAGTAGTTGGATGTTGGGCCACATTAGTTAATATCGGCAAAGAAGGTTATAGTAAGTATTGTTATGATATCGTTCTGACTACGATGAAACTTAAACACACAATTGAAACAGACCCGGTACTATCGAAATATTTGCAAGTAATCGGTGATCCAATAGGATCTGTGATTGCCTTCCAAGTGTCTTCAAATATCAAAGGATTGAGTATTTATGAACTTAGTGATTTATTAAGTGAAAAGGGTTGGCACTTTGCAACGTTACAAAATCCACCAGCGTTGCATTTCGCATTTACTAGGTTAACTGTGCCAGTTGTAGATGAGTTGATTCAAGATTTGAAACAAAGTACTGAAACAGCAGTTAAAATAGCCGAAGAGAAAGGTGATACTAAAAAACAAGGTGATACAGCAGCATTATATGGGATTGCCGGTAGTATTCACACTGCTGGGATAGCAGATAGATTAATTGCTGCATTCTTAGATACTTTATATAAAATTTAAATAGTCAAGATGTTACCTTAGCAACATTATGACTAATTCGGTAATTCACTCCCGCGCTAAACGGAAACGAAGGCACCAAAAAAAAAAAAAAAAAAAAAAAAAAAAAAAAGAAAAACACGACAACAAGATAAGAAATACCTAAATCACTTTCTTTAACCAATACCTATTCATGTCATCTTGTCCAACCTCATTCCTATCCAGTGCATTTAGTGTGGTGTCTTGTGTGAGTTGGATCTTTGCCCAACTACCACAAATCTACCAGAATTACACTACAAAATCAGCCGAAGGGATATCACCACTGTTCTTAATGTTATGGTTCATGGGAGATTTCTTAAGTTTTACAAGTTGTTTATTTAATCTGAATGTGGTGCTAAATTTTCAACTTTATCTAAGTATATTTTTCCTTTGCAATGATGTCACTTTATGCTTCCAATATTATTACTATAATAGTGTCTACCCACGAAAACAACAAGAGCAATACATGCAGTTGAATCCTACCGAACCAGTGACTAAGGACGTTTCCAACGATGTATCTGTACATCAGCCTCAAGATATCCGCCACATTACACGCATCAATCAATCCACAAGTGAAGACTATATAAACTCTACACCTAGCAGTTATGATTCGACGAACGAGAATGGGGGTGGTATAAAAGCAGGAATTGTGGGGACCTTAATACAAGCGAGTAAAACTACAGCCTTACCGATAGGAGATACCATTTCCGTAATGGGTGCTGATAGTTCAATAGGGCCCGTGCTTGCATGGGGATGTACTATAGTGTATTGTTCATCTAGGTGTCCACAATTATACAAAAATTATAAACGAAAATCTGTTGATGGAATATCGCCGCTATTATTTGCGTCAGCACTAATGGGGAATTTAACGTATACGTTATCGATATTGAGTAGTTGTGAGTTTTTATATTCTGAAGATAGAGCTGGTTTTTTAATTAAAGAGTTGCCTTATATATTAGGAAGTGCAGGGACTATTATATTTGATATTGGTTATTTTTATCAAAAGTATTTGTACCGTAATTATGGTGGCGATACAACCACGATGAGATTAGAGAGTTGGGATGATATACAAACACATAGAACCAATGAGGGAGTTTAAAAGGGATCTAGAAGATTTATAGAATTAGAAATGTACAATTTGCCAATAGTTGATTAGTAAGAAATAAAACGGTTAGTTAGAATCTCGGTCCTGCGTCATCTAGTTTGGGTGCGTATAATTTAAACGTCTAGAATTGGCTACAGTTGAGGGGATAACAAATTTTATAAAGCAGGATCTAAAAGGTTATATGACAAATACAGAAAAACAGAAAAAAGAAACAAAAAATAAAATAAAATAAAAACACCACAACCACACGACTAAAAATACTGACCAATCAGAAACGTTTAATTTGTCATCCGCGAGAAGATGTGCTTCACTTCAATGAGCGCAAATAGTTTTTGTACCATAAATATTAGCCACTCATCTCATAGTTTATTAAAGAGAAATAACAAATAATAATGTCTCCCTTCGAATCTATATGGTTTATATATATATATATATACTATTACGTACAAGTTGAAGAGAGGGGCTCCAATTATGGATATCAACTATAGAGGAGGAGATGAAGCTTTTCCTAATAAAGACATAGAATAAACTTTGTTAGGTGTATATTGTAAGGAGTGTTTATAGAAAAAACTGTGTCGCTATTTTATTTATAGTTTTTTTTTTTTTGTCTTTCTTCATTATAACGAAAGAGATCACCCTTATAAACTTATTTATATTCAAATACTTTTTCTCTCTTTTTTTTCAAATCTTTTTCTTTCCATTTGACACTTTTTATTATTAATCATTTATTGATATATTCATAATTGTATATATATAGATAGATATATATATTTTTTTCAACTTTTTCATTATCAACTCCAATCATATAATACCATAATGTCTATTGTTGCTATAAAAAACGGTATAAGCAAACTTATAAATCACAAGAACTCATCTGATGAAGAATTAGAAAGAGTAGAAAGATTAATAGACAACAATCAAATTCCATACGGCTCAACACTTGAAAACGACGAAAGAGCTCAACAATTAGCAAGAGAAGAAGCGGTACTTCATGCAGCTGCTTCAATTTCATCATCATCCGGTGAAAACAAAGAGGAAGAAAATGTCGATGGCGTAACAGCATTTTTTAATACTTTTGATCCAAGAGTGATGTCCGATATAATCATTGGTTTATCAGATGGATTAACCGTCCCTTTTGCATTGACTGCAGGTTTATCATCTTTGGGTGATTCTAAATTGGTCATCACTGGTGGTATGGCTGAATTGGTGTCTGGTGCAATTTCAATGGGGTTGGGTGGTTTTTTAGCTGCTAAATCAGAATCAGAATATTATGTAACTCAAGTTAAAAAAGAAAAATTGGAATTTTTCAAAAAGCCAGAATTAATTAACCAAGATGCAGCAGAGATTATGTTTGAATTGGGTGCTAGCGAACAAACCATTATATCATTTTTAAAAGATTTAGATGCAAAACCAAAAAATTTAATTGATTTTGTTATCAGGTACGGTAAAGGTTTAGAAGAACCAGCCGAAGGTAGAGAATTAACTTCAGCTCTTACTATCGGCTCTGCTTATTTCCTTGGAGGTTTTGTTCCTTTGTTGCCATATTTTTTTACTAGTCATGTTGGAACTGGATTATTAATTAGTGTTGTGGCAATGTTGGTGGTGCTCATGTTATTTGGTTATTTTAAATGTAGTATTTCAATGGGAGAAGGTTGTCCAACACATAAAAAATTTGCTGCTGGGCTTGAAATGGTTGTTGTAGGGTCTATAGCAGCAGGTGCAGCTTGGGGTTTAGTTTATTTAATAGAGTAAATAAGTTTGTAATATTGTACAGAATATCTTGACTTTTGTGTCTTTTCTACATATGGTTTGCAATCCTATTGTTTTATAAGTGATTGTGTCCTACAGCAACTAGAGATATTAATTTTCACATGTTATCTGCCCCCTGTGTAAAATTGTTCATATCGATGACTGTGCGCTGTCTCCGCTTCAACGTATTAAAAAAAAAAAAAAAAAAAAAAAAAAAAAAAAAAAATTAAATAAATAAATAAAACACGGCAATATTTCAGTAACCCCCGAAAAAAACTTTATTCATCATTTAAACCTTATTTCTTTGCAACATGTCTAACACTAAAATCATTGTACATTGGTATGTCTCTATAGTTTATATACATAACGACGATTACTAACAAACCAAAAGGTTAAACTATTCTCGTTCCCAAAGAGTAGTTTGGTTACTTGAAGAATTGAACGTTCCATTTGAATTAAAAATTTATACAAGAACCAAAGAATTCCGTGCTCCTAAAGAATTAGAAAATGTTCATCCATTGGGAAAATCTCCAGTAATTGAAGTAGTTGATACAACAACTGGCGAATCTGAAATAATTGCTGAAACTGGGCATATTTTCAACTATATTTTATCCAATTATGATCCTAATCATATCTTGAACCCAACCGACGCTAAACTCAGAAACCAAGTTGATTACTATTTGCATTATGCAGAAGGTACCTTGCAACCTATCTTGGTTACATTATTGGTCCATGGGTTTGCCAAGAAGAAAGCACCATTTGGTACAAGACTCTTGATGGGGTTGTTTGTAAATGGAATCGACGGTATTTTCTACGTTCCGGAATTGAAAAAGAATTTGGCCTATTTGGAAGATATCATGAAGAAGCAACATGATAAAGGTAGTAAATATTTTGTTGGCGATAAATTGACCGGTGCCGATATCATTTTGGAATTCCCAATCTTGACTAACTTGTTCCGTGACAAACGTGCCTCCCAAGAATTAGGTATAGGTAACTTGGGTGAAGCTTACCCAAACTTAAATCAATGGTCCCAAGATATACAAAAGGAACCAAAATACACTAAAGCTCAAGCTTTGGTTGCCAAGAATGAAACCGCCTTGCCAAATATCTAGTTTGGTTGTGTGTATGCACTTTTTGTATTTATATTTCTGATATAATATTTTGAGTATATAAAAATTTATATGAATTTGTAAGAATTTGATAAGATTTTGTTGCAAATATTAGGATTGCAAATTTACAACATTTGAAAGACTTGCTTTTCCAGTAACCTATATATATATATGAATATTTAAAAAATAACGCACTCTTTACAAAGAATTGGTTATTTAAAAAATATACCTTTATCATTCGAAAGTTGAATTTCTTTCAGGAGTTTATCTATAAAAGGCTAGAAAGACATGATCACAAAAATTTTTAAATTTGTAAATCATCCGATGTAGTGTAGTGGCTATCACGGTTCGCTTTCATTTCAATAATTTGGAAAAGAGCGCCGAGCAAACCGGGGTTCGATTCCCCGCATTGGAGATTATTTTTTTGTCACCAATTATTGGCAGTAATCTTTTTTAACACGCGATACTGACTGAAAAGTTAAATGGAATAGCAGTGACTACTTAAAAACTGCAGTGAAACCATGTTACTATGCGGCAATAAACAAATACAAACGTACGGTTGCAACTTTGTGTGACTTTTTTTGATCGTATCTTGTAACAATCAGATTTTTTGCATTCAATTTATTCCGACAGAATATCAAAGTGTATTTTGTCGATCATTTGAAACGTTTTGAAACATTTTCTCCTCCTCCCCCCCCCAATTCTTCCAAGCTTTTTAATTTTTTCTTTTATCGGAGAAAGCAAAAATTAAAACTCCGAGACGGATATTAAATTCTGGCTCGAGTTTGATTTTTAATTTAGCGACTTATGCATGGAAACCTCAAGTATGCAACCAATTGAAAGACAGTCCCCGCAATTTAAATAACGCAATTTTTCCAGTATTATTATTTTTGTTGTTGTTGTTGTTTTGGGTACTTTGTTTATCCGTGCGAGTTGGGGGATTAATTTCACCAAGATTAGGTTGATCACAGTGGGGAAGTCGGAGAAAATCTAGAAGGATCATCCGATTTAAATTTAAGTTCTGTGTGTCTTTAATTTATGTTCCATTTCTTGGGACCGAAAAGTGTGGGGAACCCAATTAAACTCTAGATTAAGAGATTTCGTGGAGTCAACAAACGGTGTTTTTTGAAATGTAGGCTACGTCACTTGGAAGCACAACACCATTTTTATGCTCCATCTCAAGCCTAGGGTTAATCAAAATTAAAGTGTGAGGTTTTCACACCTAGTTTTAATTTTGTAGCTCTCCCCTCTCAACTTGCAGTGGTTTTGCAGCCTTGGTGCATAAACATAACTAATTTTTCTTCAAGCTCCTCCACAATAAAACAAAAAAAAAAAATCTCTAGGAAAACACTGCAAATTACCTAATTGTAAGAGGAGTTACTGCTCTCTCTCTTTCTGCCGCCTCCCCCCCTACAATTTCTTGTTCCAAAAAGCCTATAAATAGAGTCGAATTATCCACCCACTTATTAGAAACCCCATTTCAATTAAGCAAACCCAAATGTCTGTAACTCCAGAAAAAGCTGCCATTGCAGAAAAAATTGAGACCAACTCTACTAATGACGATCCTCAAAACGTTTTGATGGAGCAGTCTATTGATGATTACTTATACTTGGATAAACCGTTTTATAAATACAAATTCTTGAATGTTTTACATTGGTACATTTTTTTGAACACTTTGACTGCAACTTGCAATGGGTACGATGGTAGTATGTTGAATGGATTGCAAATTATTGAACATTGGAGAGCCAAGATGGGACACCCGAGTGGTG
Source organism: Candida buenavistaensis (assembly GCA_030582575.1). Taxonomy (NCBI): domain Eukaryota; kingdom Fungi; phylum Ascomycota; class Pichiomycetes; order Serinales; family Debaryomycetaceae; genus Candida; species Candida buenavistaensis. The sequence continues at coordinate 31,323 of JAKTXM010000051.1, read as the reverse complement.
CTATATTGGGAGCTTTATCTAACGGTACCACCTTCGGAGGGTTTGCAGCTGCTAGTATTGCTTCGTTCTTGTCTGATAAATTTGGTAGAAAACCTACCGTTATTGCTGGTTCTGTTTTAATTATCATTGGTGCCATTTTACAAGGTGTTTCAACAAACTACGCCTTTTTCTTGGTATCAAGAATTATCCTTGGTGCTGGATCTGGATTAAGTGCTGTTGCTTCTCCTTGTTTGATTTCAGAATTATCCTACCCTAAATATCGAGATTCATGTACTTCATTCTACAATACATTTTGGTATCTCGGAGCCACGATAGCTGCATGGGTTACTTACGGTTCACATACCCTTGACAACAACCATTCATGGAGAATACCATCCTATTTACAAGGGTTTTTACCATTGTGTCAGATTATTTTTTTTTATTGGGTTCCTGAATCACCTAGATATTTGGTATCAAAAAATAAGGACGATAAAGCAAGAGATGTATTGAGAAAAAATCATACTGGTAATGATTTTGCTGAGAGGGCTACTAAATTAGTTGAATTTGAAATGAAAGAAATCAAAGCAGCTTTGGAATTAGAAAAACTTGCTGCCAATTCAAGTTATATGGATTTTTTTAAGTTTCCAACTTACAGAAAGAGATTGTTTTTGGTTTGTTTTACCGCATTTTTTATGCAATTATCAGGTAACGGGCTAGTTTCATACTACTTGAATAAGGTTTTAGATACAATTGGTATTACTGAGGCCAATGAACAATTACAAATCAACGGTTGTTTAATGATTTATAACTTGGTTATCTCATGGTTTCTTGTAGGAACTGTTCGTTACCTCAAAAGAAAAACATTATTTTTAAGCTCGGTCATAGGAATGTTGGTGTGTTATGTTCTTTGGACTATCCTTTCAGCAAGATTTGCTATAGGTAATTATACTGAGCAAAGTTTAGCAAAGGGTGTTTTGGCATTTATATTCCTATTTTATTTGGCTTATAATGCCGGTGCAAATATCTTACCTTTCCTTTATGTTTCTGAATTGTTACCTTATTCACACAGAGCCAAAGGTCTTAATATTTTCCAAGCATTAAATAACTTATTTGTTATTTATAACGGGTTTGTTAATCCTGTTGCCATGGACGCTATCCAATGGAAATATTATATTGTTTATTGTTGTATACTTGCAGTCGAGGTGGTTATTATTTATTTATTCTACGTGGAAACTTCTGGATACACTTTAGAAGAAGTTGCTTTGGCATTTGGTGATGATCCAGAAACTATTTTACATAATTTTCACGATACTAAAAAACCAATGGTTGAATACACGGAAAATGTTTAGATGTTTAATTTATAGTGTATTTATGTAAACTGAAATACAAAGTTAATTCATTTCAGTCTGACCTTAAAATTGAGATTGTCTTGCTTGAGTGCTGCTACTTTATAAGATAGTTGTGTAACCTTAGTAATAATTTTGTGTAGCTGGTAGCACAACGCGGGATAAATAAAAAAAGACTCTGAACCCCTCAAAAAAAAAAAAAAAAATAAAAAAAAGTCTTACTAATATTTCCGCCAACACCTAGAAATGCAAATATTCAACATTATAGTAATATTACTATTTACAAAGATAGTAAACTCATATACAACATCAAATATAATTCAAGGGAATGATTCGAATTTACAGAACCTAATCAAAACACCAGGAAAATTCACATTTGTTGATTTTTACGCTGATTGGTGTCGTCATTGTAAGAAATTATCTCCCGTGATTGATCAATTAAGTGAGTTGTTCAACGAATTTCCTGAAGTTCAAGTAGTCAAGATTAATGGAGATAAAGACGGAAAAAAAATGAGTAAGAAGTACGTTGATATCGGATATCCTACGTTATTATTCTTTTATGATGATGGTAGGAAGGTTGAATTTGATGGGATTAGAGACTTGAAAACTTTGAGTAATTTTGTTCAACAATTAAGTGGGATTAGGTTAAATGAAGAGGCAAAAGAAGTTGTCGTTGAAGAAGATGGAGATAAGTTTGTTAATTTGACACCGGATACTTTTGATGAGAAGGTTAAACAATTTCCTTATTCTGTTGTTTTGTTTGGTGCTTCATGGTGTCAATATTGTAAAGAGCTTGATCCTGCTTTGGAGGCGTTGGCTAATGATGTTTTTAAAAGGGACAATATTTTGATTGGACATTTGATAGGTGATCAATTCAATGATAGCTCGATTGAGGATAGATACGATATTAAGAATTTGCCAACTATTTTATTTTTTAAAAATGATTTAGAAAAGCCATTGGTTTATAAAGGTGGAAGAAATTTCAAGAGTTTACTTGAACATATTAATAAATTCACTGGGTTTAATCGAGACGTGGAAGGTAATTTGCAAAAAAATGCTGGTGTTATACCTGAATTAAATCAATTGTTGAAACTGGGTATAAATGAAGTTGAATATTTTGAAAAGTTACAAAACTACAATGATGACACCGTTGAATATTATGAAAAATTAATTAATTCTAGACATTTAATACTGATCGAATTAGCAAGAATTGAGAAAACATTGGTTGATGATATAGATAAATTAAACGGTGTTACGATTGATTCATTGACTAAAAGATTAAATATTCTCACCCTGTTATTATAGACAAAATAAATACACACACACACACACACACACACACACACACACACACACACACACACACACACACTCTCTCTCTCTCTCTCTCTCTCTCTCTCTCTCTCTCTCTCTCTCTCTCTCTCTCTTTCTCTCTCTCTTTCTCTCTCTGTCTGTTTCTCTACCAAGCTATAGGATTAAATCTCTGTACCAATCTAACTTTATTTGGCCACACTTTTCCATCTGCCAAAATGCATTCATCAATAATTGGTTTAACATTATTTGGTTTACATAAACCCAACCATATATTTTTACCAGATTTTAAATAAATCATTACATTAGCAGCATATTTATGACCCCCGATATGATTTATGAATTCAACTTTGACTCCTCCGGGAGAATTATCTCCAAAGCCTCTGTATAAATTCAACTCCTCGAGGTAATTATCTATTTCCTTTTTCATTATAGGCGCAGTTATACCGCAACGTTTATCTCTTGTTTTATGAGAACACAAAAATACATAACTTTGATTAACATCAGCGGAAACCAGAGGCAATTTAGTGGTGATCTCATTAATATCGGCACTATCCACCAACAACTGTTCCAATACATCCAATTGATCGAGTTTATCAATTGAAAGACCTTTAAATCTTAAGAAATGAGGCAAAATTATTAAATCACACTTTTGTTCATTTACATAATCATCATCAATAAACAAATCGTCAGATCCCATAGAACTCACATTAACTTTAATTGTACCTAATTTGGAATCCCGTTTAGCCCATTTGGCAATCTCATACTTAATCGTACCTTTCCCATCAGTGGCATCGTGTTCCCAATCTGTTTTTCCCGTAGATATGAGGATGTGCAAGCCATATGGTTTAGTTGAGTTCCACATCGGTTCTGATTCTTCGAATTTGAGACTTTTGGGGAACTTAGAAGTGCATGTATCGCAAGTTTCTTGACATGTTGATATTTCAAATCCTTTGTCTTCGATTTCTTGTTGTGGTATGGGTTTTTTTGTGAATATATTAGATATTAAATGCATGGTTTGAATAAATAAATAAGAAAGAATAACAAGGAAGGGGGGGGAAGATGGAATAGATAAAAAGTGTGGTTGGTTTTTCTTTTTTTTCAGTATAACATTAAACTGATGAGTAATGAAAAATTTCCGTGTATCGGAATTTTTATCTTTTCTGTGAAGTTTTCGGTTGTTTGGTGTGATGGAGTTACATTCGGATCGATTTTTTTTTTCTTTTCTTTTTTTTTTTCTTTTTGTTTTTATTGAAACTAATAACCAGAAACACTACTAAGATGTAGATTTAATAAAGTATTATTCAAGATATAAATATATTTATTATAGGAAGTTGCAATATTTTGCAACCAGTATTTAAACATTCCTTGTTCTATTAGTATTGTGTCTGTGTGTGTTTGTTTGTTTATTGTCTTTACAACTTGACTAAGAAAAAAACAAAAAAAAAAACAACTAAACTTGGTTATGAAGATCCATAAGTCACGTGATTAAACATATACGCATCATCTACTCTAAATTTAGTAAATAATTATAGATATGCGGGTTTAATTTAATTTGAAACGAGTGTTAATCATAACATTTTATATACTTTCGATTATTTTGTAAAAAAGGGTGTAAGGGAAATAGAGAGGGGGAGTGTGTATTTATTTGATGTTCTTGGCTTAGAAAATTTAATTTGGAAGGGGAAGGGGAAAGGGGAAGGGGGGGGGGGGAGAAATTTAAAAAACCATATTGAGGGGGTGGGGGATGGATAAAATGGATTTACAATTGAAAAATGAAAAGTTTATTGTATTGTAAGAAAAGTTTATTATTTACAATGTAGTATAAACTATAAATAAAAGTGAATAACGTGTTTTGTATTGTTCAATGAAACAAATACTTTAAAAGAGATAAACAGAGATTACTTATTACGTATGAATTACGTAATAAGAAGATAGAAGACAGAAGAAAAAATTTAAAAATAAAAAAACAAAAAAAGAAATAAACAAATCAACTATAATTAACGCTGGTCAGGTGACACCGTAAATAGTGTTCTACATAAAATACAAATATACATTTATATATATATATATATATATATATATACAACCGAACTAATACTTTATAATAACCGAAAATCAACTTATTTTTAATACAACAGAACAAGAATAATCAATATAAAACTAAATAGAAGCCATCTGAAATACAAGGAATATTAATTGGATTTTTTACTTTGTAAAATTTTTAAAACGCCTCATTTATTACTAAAAAAGAAGAAAACAGAACAACAACAATAAGAAAGCAAAAAGGAAAGGAAACAGAAAAACAATTTATATCTACATTCATATCTTCTTTTTATCTATAAACAACCAATCTATATCCCCCCGTATCATCTATTCATTCGTTTATATTGAACCATCCAAACTCAGAAACATTTTTGAATGGAAAAAATTATACATTATTTACTAAATGATTCAAATATCGTCAATACCACAAACAACTAAATTTGAGCATTCATCAAATTCATTCAAAAAATCACAATCATCAAATCAATTATTAAATCATCATCAACAACAACAACAACAACAACAGCAACAACAACAACAACATACATCAGTATCATCAATATCTTCATCGGCTTCATCATCTTCACAAATGTTGTCCCATAATGATTTAACAAATAATTCATCACATTCATCTTCAAGTCATATATCAAATGATGACCTGACTTTGAAATTACCGTTACTAACTTCTCAAAATTTATTACAACAAGAGCAATCACATTCAACAAATGATCAACAACAACAACAACAGCAAAAACAGCATCAAGAACTGGAAAATCAAAATAATAATCCACTAAAACGTTTACCTTCAACTCCAACTTCATTTAAAGGTACAAGATCAGAAGCAAATTCAAATTATACTCATGAAACAACTCCTTCTTCAATAGATGATCATAATGATTCAAAATCTACTTTACCAAATGGTGATTCAACTCCACAATATCAATTTCAAATTAAAATTAATCAACCAAGAAATTCTTTAAATATTGATCCTTTAAATGAATCTACTAAAAATGATTCCACAAATGAACAACAACAACAACAACAATTAAAACCTTTACCATCTCCAACTTTAAGTAATCATACAACTCCAAAAAGTATTAGAAGACATACATCACCTGTTCCAACTATTCCAATACCTAATAAACCAATTAAAACAAATACAAATGATTCATCAACAGTGGCAGTTTCAAGACATTCATTCACTGTTGAACGATCACATAATAGAAGTTCAATAAGTGGACTTGGATTATCTCATGCATTACCAATAACTTCAACTCAAGAAATTCAAAAAATGAGAGATTCAATATTACATAAAAGGAATTTAAGAAAAAGACTTACAGAAGATGAAAAAGTATTAATTGGCAATAAAATTAGTGAAGGTCATGAAAATTTTGTAATGGCTTATAATATGTTAACAGGAATTAGAGTAGCCGTTTCAAGATGTTCTGGTGTAATGAGAAAATTAACTGATGAAGATTTTAGATCAACTAAAAAATTATCATTTGATTTTGATGGTAGTGAATTAACTCCAAGTTCTAGATATGATTTTAAATTTAAAGATTATTGTCCCGAAGTATTTCGGGAATTACGACAAATTTTTGGTATTGATCCTGCTGATTATTTAGTTTCAATAACTGGGAAGTATATTTTATCGGAATTAGGATCACCAGGTAAATCAGGTTCATTTTTTTATTATTCAAGAGATTTTAGATTTATAATTAAAACTATTCATCATTCAGAACATAAACAATTATTAAGAATGTTGAAAGAATATTATAGTCATGTTAAAGAAAATCCAAATACTTTAATATCACAATTTTATGGATTACATAGAGTTAAAATGCCATTATTTGGAGGTGGTAGTCGTAAAGTTCATTTTATTGTAATGAATAATTTATTTCCACCACATCGTGATATCCATTTAAAATATGATTTAAAAGGTTCAACATGGGGTAGAGAAACTAAAGTTACTACTGATGAATTATCTAAATATACTTTTAAAGATCTTAATTGGTTAAATAACAATCAAAAAATTCATTTTGGACCTGAAAAGAGAGATATATTTTTTAAGCAATTAGAATCTGATGTTAAATTATTACAAAAAGTTAATGTTATGGATTATTCATTATTGTTAGGTATTCATGATGTTAAGAAAGGAAATAGTGAAGAACAACATTTATCAGTTTTTGAACCTAAAACTTTTGATAAAAGGTGTTTGATAAATACTAATCCAAGAGATTTAGATCGTGAGCAAGATTTACCAACCGATGTATTTCCTGGGAGATCAAAATATGTATTTTATGGTCATGATGGAGGTATAAGAGCAACAAATGAAGATAATTTACCTACTTCCGAAATTTACTATTTAGGTATAATTGATTGTTTAACTAATTATTCATTAAAGAAAAAATTGGAAACTTGTTGGAGAAGTTTAAGTCATCCGAGATCAATTATATCGGCTGTACCTGCTAAAGAATATGGTGATAGATTTTTAGAATTTATTAAGCACGGAACTACTAATAGGAAACAAAAACAGAGTTGAGAGACGTTGTTATAGTAACTAATGTCTATATCTCTTCTTTCTATATATATACATATATTTATATATTCATTAAAAATAAAGTATGTAAAGTTAGCACGGGAAAAAAAAACGCGACCAATAAAACGAATCACCAACCCGAAAAAAAAAAAAAAAAAAAAAAAAAAAAAAAAAAAAAAAATTTAACTTTCATTCTCGTCAACAAAATATGATAAAATCGATACCAAGAACAACATTAATTCATACTCGTAACATCACAATTACACCACCAGCACCGCCTACTCTACCATCCACAACAACAGCACCAGCCAATATCCAAGCTCAGGAATTACCAACACGCAAAACCTTAGATATACCCATCTTCACCACGCTCGACTCCAAAATCACATCAATCAATGCTCCTCCATCCGTTCCATTGTACATTCGTCGTAATCACCTTCTTTCGATTTACGACTCCATAGCTGTCAAATCGTCGCTTGTGTTTCCAAACATTAAGGATTTGGTGTATGGGAACAACACGGTATTTCAAAAACTCAACTCCACCGTGCCTTATTCCGTTCTAGTAGCCTCGAATTCAAACTTACATATCGATGGCGTCACCGATTGGGCCATTTTCCAACCCGTGGCATGCCACTCGGGCCTCCTCCTGCTCACCACAACACGCACGCCGCGCCACGTCTCAAAGAAACTCAGCAGGAAACTCGGAGGTGGGAAACGGGACACCGGGTTATGGAGCTGGTCCAAACGAGGATACTTGTTTGTGACGGGACGTGGAAGCGTGGGGCTTTCGGGGTTGGGTGAAGTGTACAATTTGAACATTAAGGAAAACGAAGAAATTTTGATCAATGTAGCTAATTTGATCGCGGTTAGCGTCAATGGACTATATGATTTGGCAAATTGTATTGTGAAACATGAAACTGAACATGCTATTTCTTCTGCTGTTGGTACCGGTGTTGGTACCGGTGTCGGAGCGGGTCTGACCAATGTAGTTCCTGTTGCGCCATGGGATAAAACCGTGTATTATGCCAAAAAGTCCCTTGCTGGTGCAAAATGGATGTTTGATGGGTTGCGGGGACTCATGTTTAGGTATTTATCCGGAAATCTGCATTTAGTTAAGGTCATTGGGCCTAGAAATTTGCTTATTCAGTCAAATAATGTATCTATAAAACGAATCGCGGAGACTGATGCCGTAGAGAAAAAGAAACCTAATGATTATTTGAACTACGTTAGTGTTGGATCACAGGGCGCTATTTTTAAAAGTACCGATAACTTTAAAGATTCTATTAAATAGGTTCATTATACGTTAATTGTCTTTCCATTTTTCAATTTTTTCAATAGTTGGTAAACGATCTTTGGGTGCCAACGGAGCCAACGGAGCCAACGGAGCCAACTTGACATCATCTGTAAACCCATTCAGTAACAACTGAGATATCGAAGGTAATTTTTTTTCTTCTTCTTCCTCCATTGATCCATCTTCATCTTCTTCACCATCTATTTCTAAACTATTTTGTCTCTCAGCCAACGGGACTAATTTGATGTTTCGGGACCCATTAGAAATTACTGATGAATTACAAGAGTCCTTATTATTCAATGATAACATGCTTTCCTTGGAGCTCAATTCAGAAGCCCCTTCATAAGGATCGGATCCAGACCCCGACCCAGATCCCGATCCCGACCTAGAGGAAGCATTCAATCCACTTAATGAAGAAAGGTTATTGTTACTATTTGATGAATAATAACTCATTCGTTGATTCTTGGTACCTTTTCTATCTTTCTTTCTTTTACCTCTTTTTTCAGCTCCATTACTCTTTTTAAAACTTTCCGATGAGCCGTAGTTTCCACCAGCTGGAGGAGGTATCGTATCTGAAGAGGAGGAGGTGAAACCATCACCACCTTGGTTAAATGACTCGGGTGGTGATTCGGAACTAGTACCAGATGAAAAGTCACTAGAAGATTTTTTACTTTGTTCATCATTTGAAGAAGATTGTGGTACTGAAGTACTTCTTGAACGAGATTTTTTTTTGAGACCAAAATTTGGAGTTTTATCATAATATGGTTTCCCGTAAATGGGTAAACTTGAACTAGAATAAACTTGAGCAAATTGAGGATTGAATCCTGTACCATGAGGATCTGTGCCGTTCGGAAATTGAAATTTTGAATCTCCATTCCATGAATTAGGCTTGGGAGATATAGATGAAACATATGGTGGAGTAACACTTGGAATTGAAGAGCTTCTAGTATATCCATTAGAGTATATTTGTTGTGGTTGCGGTTGTGGTTGCGGTTGTGGTTGCGGTTGTGGTTGCGGTTGTGATTGTGGCAGGTAATATTGTGGGGAATTAGCAGGTAGTGAATGAGGAGGTGTAAATTCATGACGGTATGGGTGAAGTTCCTGTTGAGGGTACTGTTGTGGACTTGGAGATATCTGAGGCAGTGGTGAGGTAATATAATATTTGGACATTACTTTAGAAATGGCCTTATCTAAATCGTACCAATTGAAAACTTTTAAATCCTTTTCGATATTTCTAGGTCGTGGATCTTCCATATTCATAATCAAATTAAAAAAATTCCGATCTTGTGGATTTAATCTTGAAACCGTAGTAGGTTTCAAATATTGTAAATTTCTTCTTATTCTATTCTTTTCTTCCACATCAAAATTTTGTTTCACTAAATGTTCCAATAATAATATGATATCTACTGAAGTACAAATATATTTTGATTTAGATTCCCAAAATATACACGATATTATAGGTTGATAGTTTTCAAATTGATGTCGTGTAATAGGATCAAAATCAATAAACTGAATACCATTTTCATAATTAAATTTAAATTTAACTATTCGACGGTGATCTTTCTTTTCTATATTAGTCCAATTTTGAATCATTGTATTTAAATTCTTTGAAAATTTTAAATTAACCGAATAACAAGGATTTAGTTGGTGTCTGAATTGTCTTACAAATTGGATACTACTCTGTGGCGAATGGCCCATATGATAAGATTGTGATTGAATTTTGTCATCCATACCATATTGTGTGGTACTGCTAAGTTGTTGTTGAGGAATAGTAGGCAGTTGTTGAGATGGCGGTGGTGGTAATGGCGGTGGTGGTAATGGCGGTGGTGGAATGTATTGAGGGGGTAATCCACCAGAAGTAAATTGCAGTGTATATGGCGGTGTATTATTTGTAGGTTGTGGTTGTTGCTGGGGGTGCAGTATAATTTTTTCAGGATGCGGATGACTGTTATAATTATTTTCTATCATAGTTAAATTTTAAAATAGGAGGATTTTTATTAAATTAAAAGGATATAATAATGAATACTTGTTTTAATATATAATAACCATTTGCTATGGGATGCAAGAAAAAAGACAAAAAAGAAACAAGATGAAGAAGAAAGTAAAAAGACAATCCTTTTCTTTTATTTTTAATACCCTGCCCCCCCCCCTTCTTATTTGTAATAAGAAAAAGTAAGGAAATAGAATAAAATAAAATATCTGATTACAGTTAATTCCTTCTCAAAATTATGAAATCCGTTGTATACGTTTTCGTTTTCCTATTAATTAGTAATGTGAAATTAGTTTATTGTTGTTGTAATAACGGAGATCAGTTGCTTGCCTTGAGCAAACAGTTAATAAAGTCTCTTTTGATGCGTTTTATAAACCAACGGGATTCCTTCAAGGATTTATACTAAAGGTCTCCCCCCCTCCGTTCTTCTATTTAAACTTGAAATAGCAAAAGAAAAAGAAAACAAGAAACCCCCCCTCGAAAATTAAGCAATAAGAGCAAAAAAGAAAAAAAAAATAAATATCAACAGAAGTATTCTGGAGTTCCATTTGGCTGTTTATATACAAACAAATGCATGGAATTCCATCAGTTGACACAAAATCGGCTAATTTGAAACAATTGTTTGTCATGTATATTATAAATTGGGGACTTCCATATAATTCAAACTCATGTATAAAATCAAATGTATGTTTAATATATTACGTCCTTTGGTATTGCATTAACATGTCTCAGACAAATATATTACGTCTTTGGTATTGCATTAACATGTCTCAGACAAATGATCTAAATTACATTCACTCAACTGGGAGAAAATTTCCTTTCATACTCTATTTATAATATGCATTTCGTACAAAATAATGCAGTAATTGTTATTATTGATTTGTTTTGATAACACGGAACTCCGTAAACACAATATGCATAACGCCACAAACTGCAAACTGCAAACCACAAAACCTAAATCTAAAATAAAAATGTACATTTTGTGTAATTTTTTGAATACCCATAATGGAATTCCTCTTACCCTCATTTCCGTTACTTTGTCACTGGAATCAAGTCGACAATTTTATTCTACAAAACTATTCTAATATAGTCAAATGTGATATAGTCTAATTGTAATATATACTTAATGAAAAAAGGAGGACCAACTTGTATCACCAAAATGTAGTTGTATTGTTTTATATCAATTCATTGTAAAAAAAAAAAAAAAAAAAAAAGAAAAATGTTATATCCAGCAATATATTCTTTCACCAAAGATATCAAACTTCCACAATACCTGCATTTCCGGTCAATGGGAACCCTTTTTTTTTCCAGACGGAAATAGCTCTTTTCGGAAATTGATAAAATTCATTTCATTTCCGAGGCCATGGCAGGAGATACAACTGCATCAATTTTACTCAATAAATAGCTCTGCTTTGTGACAATGCACCTATATTCTCGTTTTTTATTCGCCACAAAGTTTAAGATGCAATTGCGTTGGTTGAAAAAGGATCAAAAGAAAAAAAAAAAAAATTTTATTTAGAAAAAAAAAGAAAAGAAAAAAAATTAGAAGCAACATATATTAATATTGCGCACACGCGTTTCGCAACCACGAAGTTCCCTACAACTATTATTCATTAAAAAGAATATTATTCCCATTATTTAAATCCTAAGTCAATGCCATTAAATCAATTATTATTGTAATTACACTAACAAAAACTTGTACTCCAACTAATACAATAACAATAAATTCTAAATTCTCTTCATGTGAATGCCCTAATTGTTCTTTCAACATTTGTAATAAATCAGATATAACTTCTAATCTTTGATTCAACAACTCTACTCTTTGATTAATTTCTAAATATCCTCTCATGGCTTGATAAATAGGTTCTAAATGAGGTTCTGCCCACATCAATTCAGGTGAATCCAATACAGAACCATGCAAATTAATATTTATTCTCAAAATAAATAATTCTCCAATAGATTTCATTATTTCATCACGTGTCATCTCAACTTTACCTGTTTGTGCTATTTGTTGAGGAATATCTTGTGTATCTTCAATAGTATTATCAACTAATTCTTCAAATAAGGAGATTTTAACAGATTGAGCAAGTCCATGAGATATCGATAATTTTAACATATAATTATCATCATCTCTTAAAGTAATAAAATCATTATAAATTCTAGGTTGATAAGATTTGGTAATATAATAATTAAATTCCTCAATTTGAATATCTTCTTCTGATAATTTTTCACTTTCAAACCTTGCAACATCTTCTAAAAATGCCGCTTCTTCCTTAACTGTATAACCCCACATTATAACAACTCCATATTCAAATATAAAAATATCATTCTTTTGTCCAACATCAATTTCACCCCCTTCATCAGCTAATCTAATCAATTTATGATCCTCATTTTCTTCACTATTATTATTACCACCACGCCAATCTTTATAAGTGAAAGGAGTGTATAAACATTCATCAAACAATTTAGGACTAGTATTATGAATCTTTCTCTTATCCTTCAACCACCGTAATAAATCCTTCATTTTATATGATCCACAAGTACAATAAGCAGTCACTCTAGGTAACAAATCACGATGCAGTTTATTCAAGGTTTCTGCATCTTTACGTGCCAATGTATTTGTAATTTTTTTAACTTGAGAATAAACTCGTGCTGGTGGTGCGTCATCATCATCATTATCATCATCTTCTAAATTATTATTACTATCAAGGTCCGGATCTTCCGGCAATAATTGAAGCTTTTGTGATGTTCTACTAGTTCTTTGTAAGCCGATTTTATTTGATTTAGCTAATTTAGAATTTGGTTTATTAGAAGTTGATAATTGTGGTGTGTTGGGCTTTATTAGTTGTTGATTCAGTTTCAGTTCATTTTGTATCGGTATTACAATTGGATTCTCAGGTACTTCTGAATTTAGTAGAGGTGTTCTATCTGATTGACTATCTGACATGATTTGGTACTAAAGGCAAAATGGATGATCCGAAACTGTTGCTCTATTTTCTTTTTTGTTTTTTTTTTTTTGCTGTTAAGCTTTTCTATCAAAACGGTATACTGCATACAAGTCAGGATGCCCTTCTTCATCACGATGGAAATTTTTTTTTTTTTTTTTTATCAAGTTCCCCTACCTTCATCTACCAGAGCATGTTAAAACCTAGGAACAAAACTACTGAATCCAGTAGAAGACATGCATTTTCTTCATTTAGAGAAAGAGTTGACTCTATAAAAATAGAGCCTAGTAGAAAGTTAACAAAAAGAGTTTATGATTATATTGATACAGAGGATCAAAGAGATTCTTATTTTCTAACAACTTTAGAACATTGGAAAGAAACAAACTTATCAGGGATCTTTACTGATTTTTTGAATAAAGTAGAATCTAATTGTCAATCATTACCTCAATTATTATATCATCAAGAGGTCATCTATCAAGCTTTATACGATGGGATAGAAAGGAATGATATATATTCTATACAACCATTACTTGAATTATTATCACAATTCATTCATGATTTAGGTTCAGATTTTTTACCGTATTATACCAAGACATTAGGATTATTGACAAATTTGATCTTACAAGTGAATCCAAATGATTTTCAAAATACTAGAAATACATCAAATACATTAGAATGGGCATTCAATACATTAGCATTTGCATTTAAATATTTGTCCCGAGATTTGGCAAGGAGTTTGAAACCTACTTTTAGTGAATTATTACCAATGTTGAAAGTAACCAAGAAAACTTATATTTCCAGATTTTGTGCTGAGGCATTATCCTTTTTAATACGTAAACTGAATCCTGAATCATTAAATGAAATTGTCCAGTTTTCTTTATTTGACCAAATAGATACAATTTTGGAAAATGATGCCTATTGTGAATCATTGACAGTGTTATACAGCGAAGCCATAAAGAATACTAAAGGTACTTTTCATTCTAAAGCTAATGTGATTTTTTCCAGATTGGTTGAAAACACTTTATATAAAGTGGACTTTAAAGTACAACCGAAACTAACAGGTATAATATCTGATATCATTTTGGAAATCTTGAATCATGGTACTATTGAATCATGTAATAATTTTTATTCCATGGTGACTGATTATTTGAACATTTTATTGAATAAAAAAAATATCAATGTTATTGAGTTATTGACAAGTTGTCAAATATTAACAACTTTAGCATTTGCTGAATCAGGGAAAAAGATCAGTAATTGGGAAGTAGTTCTTGGATCGGTTGATATATTAGTTTCCAAATCCATCGATGATACACAAGAATTACTTGAATCTTTTATTTATCTATTAGTTACAATTTTCAGAAACGCAGATGTACAGTCCTTGACTATTAGACACAAGAAATATTTTGATTCCATTTATAGCACTAAAGGATTTTTGATTTTTGCTGAAGCTAGTTTATCAATTGCTAATTCTAAAGTTGTCAATTTTGGTATTTCCAAATATATTCAAACTTATATTAATAGTTGTCAGAATCCAGAGACAGTAACTTATTTCTTAGAAAAGGTTGATTTGAACTTCGAAATCCCTCAACTGTTAGTTACAAAAATAAGTATACAAGTCAATAATGAAATAAAATCTAATTCTTTTGAATCTGTGTATTGGAAATTACTTTTATTGAGTTTTTCAAATACATTCAATGATCTCAGTTTGGATTTATTGAAACAACTATTATTCAGCCTCGAGAACACAGATGGTAATTTTGCCGCTATAACATTAAAGATAATAACCCATAAATTGAATGAGAAATCAGATATAAAGGATATAACATCGTTTTTGGAAACCAATTTTACTAAATTTGGTAACTCGGCAAATTTTGTATCGAGTGTAACCGAATATTATAAGATTACGAAATCAGGAGATTTCACATCTAATACAGTCTCGTGTTTACATTATCCAACTCATGAAATCCGTACCAATGCAATTGAATTGTTACTGAAAACTGAAGAATCCGCTTATTTATCTCAAATTAGCATCATTGAACAAATACCATTGACAATCAGTACCGGTAGAGATATTATCCTACGTATTAGAAATTTGGTATCTGATTTTCGAAAGGACATAAAACCAACAGACTTGGATAAGCAAATCATTGTTAATTATTTATTTGGTTTGCTTTCTAATAAATTTCAACCTTGTTGGACCGCAGTTAATGAAGTTTTACCGTTGATCGCTACCACTTGTAAATTGGAAATTTGGAAAGTAGCATATAAATTACTCACGTTGGATTATGATCAACAAGAACAACATCTAAAGGATATTGAAAATTTTGAAATGGAAAGTTTATTGATTGATTGGCAACCACACAACCCAAGATTATTAAACAATTTCGAACTGTTTGAAAAATTATATTTAATCCCATACCGCAATTTATCATTGGCCATTAGCAATATGTTTAACAAAGATTGTGAATTTGATGTAATGGTAAGATCCAATGTTTTGAATGCTTTGAAAACCGTACCATCTGTCGCTGAAAGTAACGTTAGCCAATTGATTCCTATAGTCATTCAACAACCTACAGGTGAAGATGAAATACAAAGTTGGTCCAAAAGAGATAAAAACGATTTACTTGATTTATTCACAAAATTTAAAAATTTAAGAAAATTACCTAATTCAACTGAATTATACCAATACATGCTCAATTTGTTAACTAGTAAATACGTCAAAGTACAACAATTGGCACTCGATGTTTTATTCACATGGCATAAAGCTTCAATTAATAAATATAGAGATAATTTAAAAAATTTATTGGACGATACTATATTCAGTGATGAAATCTCCAAATTCATTAGTTCCGATTCAAACATTGAAGATCAAGATAAATCGGAAGTCATGCAATTTGTCATTAGGATTTTGTTTGGTAGGGTTCAGGGGTCACCTAAAAGCAATAGTAGGCAAGGAAAGAAATTTGCTGTTATTTCAGTATTGCCAAGTTTGAACAACCTGGATATAATTGACTTCATTGAGCTTGGGGCTAACAAAATTGGTTACAAGGATTTCTTCGATGGAATATTACCAAAGGCTGGATTAGGATTAGAGCAGCGCGAGTTAAAGAAAATAAGTGGGTTTATCAATTTATTACAAGAAGTTTATGAAACATTGGGGTCAAATTATAATGAAGCTTTGAAAACGACCATCCAACCATTGGTGTTTTCACTTGTATCCGCACAAAACAGACTTGAAACCTCGCTTGAATCACCAGTAACTGAGAAGATGGCCAAGAATATAAGACTGCAGGGTATGAGATGTTTAACTGAATTGTTCAAAATTATAGGTAATGGTTTCGACTGGACTGATTATTTAGAACTGATTTATTTAAATTTGGTATCCCCCAGAATGGCAAATTTTCAAGATGAAAACTTACAACAACCTTCAGCTTTGTTAAAATTGATCTCGTTTTGGATTGAGCAATCAAGTACTTTGGCATTCTTATACATGGATGATTTTTCCCCAGTTCGTGCCATATTATCAATTTTAAACAAACCAGAAGCTAAAGAATTAGTAACTACCAACGTTTTGGATTTCACTATTAAAGCATTGGAAAGAAAAGATGAAATTGATGAAAGATACTTTACTTTATTAGCATTAGTCGTGGACTCATTATTAAGAAATTTACCTCAAACTATTGAAAAAGTTTATAATAAAGAAGTAGGGTCACGTGCCGTCAGATGCTTACTTTTAATGATTTCCGGTAACTATATTGAAGATCAAGATACCAAGTCGAGTTTAATTAAATCACTTACAATTTCCCTTGATAAGAATAACAATCAAATTGATTTGAATGATAAAGCGAATATTTTAATTTCATTATCTTCATTACTTGAAAATTATGAATGTACTTTTGAAGAAATTTTACCGCTATTTGAAACATGTTGTAAGATGTTTAAAATGTTTTCCGTTAAGAACGTTAGAGAAACACTTGCTGTTGTTATAGATACAATGGGTTCTAAATTTCCAGAAATTGCTCCCATCGCTCCAATCATTGTTGGATTGAATGCTTATAGTGATAGAATGAATGAATATGATTTTGAGAAACGGTTAGAAGCATACAGATTGGTAAATGAGGAAATCTATAATGATTTAACGCCTATTCAATGGTTACCACTTCTATACTGTGCTTTATATTTTATTAACGATCGGGATGAATTGGCCATTCGAGTTAATGCTGGTTACATGTTAAGAAGGTTCGTTGATTGTTATTCATCTAAAGATAATCCAACACAATATATTCACTTGTTAAAAGACATCATTCTTCCAAACTTGAAGATTGGGATTAGAAAAGATAATGAAGACGTCCAAACTGAGTATATTTTGGTTTTGGAATATATCGTGGAAAACTCCGTTCATTATACCGATTTGGATGATATGAAAGTGCTTGTTTCAAATGAAGATGAAGAAGACAACTTTTTCCAAAGTATCAACCACATCCAATTACATCGTCGTCAAAAGGCAATTAGAAAATTATGTGATTATAAAGGTGTTTTGAAAGAAAATAGTATATCACACTATATTTTGCCTATAATCGAAGGATATGTAACCTCCAAGGAAGAAAAATTTAGAAATATTGGATTGGAAGCATTAGAAGCGATTGGAGCCTTGCTTGGATCAGTCACGTGGAGTCAATATCAAGCGATTGTGAAAAGATATATTTCTAATTTGAAATCTCAAGAATCTTTGAAACAAAAAGTGAACTTGGTAGTTGCTGTATCATTAGCGTTGAAACAATCAGTAGAGAATAAAAATTCAGCTATACTTGATCAACAAGAACTTGATAATTTTGTTTTGAACCAAATATCTCCACCATTATTAAAAATCTTGAATGTTCGTGATGACGACACCATTGTTGCCCGTGCTCCATTAGCGGAAGCATTAACTAATTTTACATTATGTATAACAAAGGATAAAATAGATGGGGAGTTGCCTAAAATATTAACTAGTACATGTCAAGTTATGAGATCCAGATCTGAAGAATTAAGAGATGCTGTTAGAAAAACATTGGGAAAAATAGCATCATCTTTAGGTCCTAATTATGTAACATTCATATTGAAAGAGTTGAAAACTGCTTTGTCGAGAGGGTCACAGATACATGTATTGAGTTTCACAGTCCATTACTTATTAACTTGTATTTCCCCAATTTTAAAACATGGGGATTTAAATGATTCTATTCAGATTGTGATTGGGATTGTAATGGAAGATATTTTTGGAGCTGCTGGTCAAGAAAAGGATGCAGAGGGTTATACAAGTAAAATGAAAGAAGTCAAATTTAAGAAAAGTTTCGATACTAGTGAAATCATGTCATCTAATATTCTGTTAAGTCAATTTGGAAATATCATTGAACCTATTAAAATGTTGTTACAGGAAACAATTGCTCATAAAACCCAAGTTAAACTTGATGAATTGCTCAGAAGACTATCACTTGGATTGAATCATAATGAAGAAGCATCAAATGTGGAGATATTACATTTATGTTATGAGATTTTCATGATGTCAAAAGAAAATGATGAAATCAATGAAATTAAAGTAAGTGAAAAGGAACAACATTTCCTTACAACATTGGATAGAAAGACTAAAAAACGTGTTGACAAATCACTTTACAAACAAACCATGCAAAGGTTATCATTTGAATTATTAAGAACTGCCATTTCTCGTCATGATAATTTAATGTCTGCGTCAAATTTACAAGGGTTTATTCCATTATTAGAAGAAGGTATCAAATCAGAAAATGAAACTGTTACAACCGCAGCTTTAAAAATTTTAAATATGATTATCCGTTTGCCATTTACCGACCAAAGTGTATTCAAAGCATGTACCAGAAGATCATTAGTGTTAATTAAGGATTCACCATCAACTAATCTGGATGTATGTCAAGCTGCTTTGAAATTTTTAGCTACCACCATAAGACATAATCCAGAAATAACAATGAAAGAATCAGCAATCAGTTATGTCCTCACCAGAATCCAACCTGATTTAGAAGAACCTAATAGACAAGGATTAGCATTTAATTTCTTGAAATCAATTGTTAGTCAACATATAATGATTCCGGAAATTTATGATTTAATGGACAACGTGGCAAAAATAATGATTGTTAATCATTCAAAGGAAATCAGAGATATGTCAAGAAGTGTTTATTTCCAATTCTTAATGGAATACGATCAAGGTAAAGGCAGATTGGAAAAACAATTCAAATATTTGGTCAGTAATTTGGCATACCCAACTGAAGAAGGTCGTCAATCAGTAATGGAATTGATTCATTTGATTGTTGTTAAAGCAGGTATTGATTTATTGAATAAGTTGGCATCGTCGTTCTTTGTTGCATTATCGAATGTCATGATTTCTGATGTCTCTTCAAGATGTCGTGAAATGGCAAGCACTTTAATAACTACAATTTTAAAGAAATTAGAAGATATTAGTATCATGGAAAAGTATTGCATTGCCTGGATGAAACAATCTTCCAATAATTTATTAAAAAGATGTGGGTTTAACATTTATAAGTTGATTATCTCCGTTTATGGAATTGGCAAAAATAAAGAAATGGATACAATTGCTACCAGCAATATTTTACGCATTATACAATCTGCCAAAAATGATGAAGATAGTAGTTCCGAAGTTGAATGGGAGTTACTTTACTCGTGTCTTTCAACTTTTAGTACAATTGCATCATCTATTAAGGAAAAAATATTTGAATATTCTGAAATTTGGAATGGTATAATTGATGTATTGTTATTTCCCCATTCGTGGGTTAGATTGATTGCTTGTCGTTTAATTGCAATCTTACTTTCCAACAATACTGAAAACTTTGATTTGGAAAACATTTCAAGTAAGTTAACTCATCAGTTGCGAGCTCCTTCCATTACAGAAGATTTAGGTGATCAAATAACTAAAAACTTGGTATTGATTGCAATGAAATGGGAAAAGGAAAACGAAGATTTGAACGATCAATTACTATCTAGAATATGTGGAATAATCAAACTGGAACAAGTTCATTCGTTAGTATCCAAGAAATCAAGTATTAAATTAACAGCTATGTTTATACAATTTACAAATGAAACCAGAATAAGTTCAGTTTCTGAAAAAATCATCTCGGCTTTATATAACTATACCGATTCTCAATATGCTACACCAGATGATGAATTAACTAGTTTGAGTTTAGAAGCGTTGGAATTGGTTCAAGAAAAAATAGGTACAACAGAGTACACCAAACTCTATTCTCAAGTTAAGCTGTCTGTTAATATTAGAAGACATGAGAGAAGGGCTAAAAGAGCACAAATGGCCGTTTCTGCTCCAGATATTGCTGCTAAAAGAAAATTAAAGAAACATGAAAGAGTTCGTGAAAAGAGAAAACATGAAAAGGATATTAATGGATATTATAAACCAAAGAAAAAGAGACTTTTATAGATATTATAAACCAAAGAAAAAGAGACTTTTATAGGAATACACAAATTTATTATTCTTGTTTAACTATAGATGCTGTAGTATCCACTATTTCTGGTGTATTTTCAGCTTCCCCAGTATCTGGATACACATTTACAGACAGTGTATCGGCCACTACTTCTTCTTCCGGTGCCAACTTTTGTTTCTTGGCGTCCGGTTCTCCCTTCTTCTGATTATACTCAGCCATTTCACGTTGATATCTAACTCTATCATCTTCATAAAGTTTATAATATGGTCTTCTTTCTTCTTCAGACAACCCTTTCCATGCTTCAGTCATGGTTCTAGAAAGATCACCGGCGTAATTAGGGTCATCCTGTTTGATTCTTTCCTTTTCCAGCTCGCAGAATATTAGATACGCATTAGTTGGACGTTTTGGCAAATCTGGGTCTCTTGCTTTTTGTTTCCCCATAGTAGTATTAGAAACATCTGATGGTCCACTCGCGGATTTTTTAGATTTAGATTTCTTAGTCCCATTCTTAGTCTTGACTAACGAATCATCTAATATAGTTGGGGTGGGTGGACACGCCATCTCTTCAAACGCAACAATACCTTCAGGTAAATGTTCAGCTCTATCCTCTAACCTTTCTAATAGTATCGAGTATTCTAACCTCAATCTTCTAATTGTAGCTTGAGTTCTACTCAATGCTATGGTTGCTATCTCATTACTTTCTTCAACTTCTAATACTCTCTTCCTTAATTCTTTACATTTTTGTTTAAACTTTTCCTCTAAAGGATGTTAGTACAACATATAGCAGGTGTAAATCTTGATGGATACATACCTTCACTTTCAGGAATACTATCTTTTGATGTTGTTTTCATTTTTGGGTCAACAAATGGAAGCTTTCTTTTTTCTTTTTTTTTTATTTTTATTTTTTTTTTTTTTTCACCACTCCTTGTTATTGTTAACGATTATACTATGTATGAAATTTGTACAGCATTTTGTACAATCTAATCAACAACAAGCTAAATCAACTTAGAGAAAGTTAAAAACATTTATTCATAATTAATTAAAATCGAAATCACGTGACCTTGTGTGTTATTCAACGTGGTATTTACGATCGTAAATGATTAAGGTTGACTAAAATTTTTTGAATTTCTCAGAACCAGTTCTCCGCCCGCTGATGTCTCAATTTATAATAACTACAGTTCCTGGTAAACGAAGAGTATGTTTTCAAATCAAATATAGAGCCAATTTCAATACTAACAGTTTTCAGAAAGCTGCATTGGCTTGTATAAATTGCAGAAAACTCCATCGTAAGTGCATTTTTGATAAAGTGAGTGAATCATGCCAGACATGTCTTGATAAATCTATTGAATGTAAATGGGTGAATGAACCACCCAGTCGTCCTAACAAGTTTGAAAGATTTAGAATGGAAGAGCAAATATATTCTACAGTTATATCTAACAACCAGAGTGAAACCCCACAATTTATTTGTTCCACTCATCCTATTGCTTCTTTTTTAAGCACTGATAAATTTCTTTGCTTTGATGGTGATATATTTGGATTGTTTAATCCTTGGAGGAATGCTCAAAATATTGACTCCTCAGAAGATACGAACCCTGATTTAACTGCCTATTTGAAGAGTCAAGGTGCGTTCTCTGTACCTCCTATTTCGGAACAACGAAAGTTGGTTGACATTTTTGTGGACGAAATTTACCCTTTTTATCCAATCATTGAGTTATCAGATGTAGATTCAATTGAACTGCTTCCATTGTTGTTATTGAATGCAATTATGTTGGTAGCTACTAGGTGTACTGAGAAAAATTCAAGAGAAAGATGTCAGGAATTATTCGAAAGATGCAAATTATTAGAGCTCGCAGAGAATAACAAGGTTGTGTTAATTCAATCGTTTTTGTTAATGTCCTTTCATGAAGAAGGTATCAATGGTAGTCCCTTATCTAAAGAGTACATCAGTCGTGCATGCAACTTGTGTGGAGATATAGGTATCACCACATTGGGTGGATCAAATGGTAATATACAAGATACACAACATCGTGTTTATAAAAAACTTTACTATGGACAGTCGTTATTGACTAGACTTTTTTGGGTTTCATATTGTTGTGATCGGTTAAGTGCCGCGACTCATGCTCGAGAAGTATATTATAATATGGCTGATGTTATAATTGGTGATGTACCTTCTGAGTTTGAAAAACTTGTTATACTTGTCGACTTGCTGAATTTGATTGATCGTATATTACAGGCTCATTATAGACCACAAAGTGGAAGAGTTTTTGATGAAAATTTATCTACAGATCTTAAAAATTGGAAATCGACAATTGATCATCCGTGGATTAACTTGGTGTATGCTTATAATTGTTTGATATATTATCGATGTAAATTAGATCCAATAACACAAGACCCTGAAGTCAAGAAGGTTCTTCATGCACTATTTCATAAATTAACACAACTTGATATTTTCTGGTTTAGATGGAATACTGTTGGCGTTCACAGCTTGTTGCATATTATTTCATTATTGAGTCTCTTTGGAGAAGATGATGAACAAGTGAGCGCAAGTGTGAAAACTTTGTTAGAAAACTTGAATGAAACTTGGTGGCTAGCAGCAGCTGGTCTTAAATTATTTGGATAAAATTTAATAAACACTATTCAGATTTAATACACTCATTAACGGTCCTATTAATCGCTCCCAAGGTTCTAATATAGTTATTACTGCGCCCATAATAAAAAACACATACATTCTCGATACAATTAACCCCCAAACCGAATGATAAATCATGGAATTTAAAACCGCCAACATTATCTGCATAGTCTCTTCATATTTCTCCCAAAATGCAAAATCAACAAATTCTTTCTGTAAAACAATACCAACGATTCGTTTACTTGTATTCAGAACCAAAAACTTTTGTAGTACCAATTGATCCCATGTGTGAATCACTTCATGAACAACATAAATTAGTTCATAATGCTTAAAACTGATTCTCTTCAACTGTTTTGAGCCTTCATTTAACAATAATGAACATTGAGCTGGTTGGATTTGACAAAATTGCTGTGATACTAACCCAACTTTGAAATTAACCGTGATATTATCTATTACCGTTGGCTCAATGAATTTCGGTACAAGATAAGTAGATAGTAGGATTGGGAAAATAAAATATACCAACCATTTAAAGTTTTCCGATCTATGTAATTGCATATTTCGCGAGTTAGGCATGATCACACCAAAAGTAATCCCATAGCAACGGTGATTCTCTTTTTTATTTTTTATTTTTCTTTTTTGTAAGAAACCCCCTTTCTCAAAATTTTTTGGAGAAAACTCAAACACGCGTGACTTATGGAAAAAAAAACTCTACCCGGGACTCGAACCCGGAGTCTTTCCTTGGTACCATTAAGTTTAGGAGAGGAACGCTTTACCTTTAAGCTAGCAGAGCGATACAACGACCCAATTTGGGTCTAATGAATAGATACCATTTTATTTATTGGCCAGGATGTATTTACTTATCACCAAAGTAGATTCATGCGGGACTAAAACCTTTCCATCACATATCTTTTCTAACTCTATTTGAACCTCTTCTGAAACATTGAGCACTAATGGCTAAATCATCAGTCTTGTTTTTAATAAAATCTAATATTTCGCCTCTTCGGGCAACTTTGTCAATGTTATCTCTCATAATAACGACAGTATCATCGATTTGCTAGAAATTGTTAGTATATGATTTCTATCAACTTAAAAAATAAAAAAAAACATTAAAGTATAAGCCACTTGTATAGCAGCAGTTCTGGAATTGGATTGGTCTCCAGTTGTTTGATTTGGAGAATCATATGATACTGATGATATCTACTATTTTGCCACCATTTCTAGAAACTTCATTGGTGATAAGTCATCGTTTTCAAAAAGTAGGCGTGTTTATTGTCTTCGCCTCTTACGTAGACCATTCGTAAATGCCAACTTATATACGACTTGATCAGATTGTCACCTGCTGTTGTGCAGAAACCGGGCTGAGCAAAACCAAGCAAATATTTTCCAAGGGTTAACCAGATAGATTGTTCTTAGCGCAGTTATTTCCTTAAAGCATTAAACTTAACGTAAATATTGCCACTTCTAAGATTGGTTGCAATTCAATAACAAAATTTCCGTTTCAGGTTTGTGTCACCGGCATTTGACTTCGCCTCTATCCGTTTGTTGAAAATTTCCTTAATAAACAGAGTCACCATCACTCGCATGAACAAAGCATGTGCCTTTTCAACGAAACCAAACTAGGAATCGGGCTAAGTAGAGGTAGAGTGATGTGTTTCTCGAAATAACTGATCATGACAAAACAAAAAAAAAAAAAAGAAAGAAAGAAAAAAAAATAAAAAAAGCGGCACGCGACTTTAATGAAACAGCCGTAATTTTCAATACATAAATCCGAGGAATGATTGAGGTCTCCGCCACATAATCGGACAAAATCGAGGGTATTAAATTCCATTAATTAGTTAGTCATGTCAGTTTCCAGTGACTTTGATAGACTACAATGACGTACTTAATCATTGCCATATTGATTTGAAATGGGGGTAACATTGGTTTTTTCCAAGAATTTGAATCCTTTTTTCAGAAATAGAAATTCGTAAACTCCAACTTGTTGTTTCACGTTGGATTGCTGGCGGCTACTAAAACTACAACATTTCTTATAAGCTATAAGGTTTTGAGCTCCATTCTTTTTTACTATTATTCTTTTCGACTTCTGACTTCTGACTTCTGACTTCTTTAATTGTGGCTAACAAGTTAAATTAACCATCTTGTAATACGGCACCAAAAAAGCGAATAAAAACGAGTAGAAAATTTAATCTTACCTTTTTTATTTTTCTTGGCAATCTAAGTGCGTTCTGCAACCTTTCTTTTTCTTTTTCTTTTTCTTTTTTTTTTTTTTTTTTTTTTTTTTTTTTTTTTTTTTTTTTTTTTTTTTTTTTTTTTTTTTTTTTCAGCACAGCCACTTTTTGATTTACACGCGTGGTTCAATTTTGATACAACAGATTCGCATTAATTAGTACCAAAGGTTTTATATTTTGCGCGCAAATAATACTACCAACATGGGAACCAGAATTCTTTATGAGGCGCACGCCGTATTTTAGTTTCTTTTTTACTAGCACCTGTAAGCAATGAAAGTCACTTTTTTAGTTTATAGGTAATTTGCTATTTAGTTTATTTCCTTTTAATTCTTCTTTATCATTAAATTTACTTTTCTTAAATCCTACATAAGCATATATATATATATTACTTATCAGTCCTGCCTCCTGATTTTTAGAAAGAGCTCCTCTGGAAAAAAAATAAAATAAAAATAAAATAAAATAAAATAGAAAATACAATTAGAAAAAGGGATACTTAATCAATCAATACTACTTTTTTTTTTATACAACATTAACATATTCATATTATAATGGCTCCTAGAACACCTGCCGATAAACTTGGCCAGGCGTCTAACTTGCAACTCCCGTCATACTACCAGGACGATCAGTCTTCAACAAATTCATCCACCCCTTTACATAAGAAAGACCAAATTACCCAATTAGACAATTCGATAGAAGAAACAGATACCAATGTAACAGATGGCTACCATCCTCATCAACAAATGAAAAGGGCAGGGACATCACAATCTGTGAAACTTGCTGCTAGATTATCACTTTCATCAACCAGACGTCATCAAGAATACCCTATTAATTTAGACACACTTTCAAGTCTCCATGATCCCAAATCTTTAAAAGAATTACATAATTTGGGTGGTATAGATAGCTTAATGTCAATGTTAGAGACTTCCAAAAATGGTTTAAATGAAAATAATCAACTGGATTTAGATCTGAGACAGAATTACTTTGGTGAAAACAAATTGCCACAGAAGGTTCAAAAAAGTTTTCTTAGGCTATGCTGGGAAGCATTTAAAGATAAAGTGTTGATTATTTTATGTATTGCTGCCATTGTTTCATTGGCTTTGGGTTTTTATGAAAGTTTTGGTAGTGGTACTCATTATGATGACGAGGGTATGCCTTTACCAAAAGTTGATTGGGTAGAAGGTGTGGCAATTTTGGTTGCCGTTGCTATTGTTGTTTTTGTTGGTGCCGCCAATGATTATCAAAAAGAACGTCAATTTGCTAAATTGAATGCTAAAAAGGAAGACCGTGAAGTTATTGTCGTACGAAATGGAGGGGAACAAAAATTAATTTCCATTTACGAATTGTTAGTGGGTGATATCGTGAATTTACAAACTGGAGATGTTGTACCTGCTGATTGTATACTTATTCAAGGTGAAGTAGAATGTGATGAATCTGCATTAACTGGTGAATCTCACACAATACACAAAATACCTGTTGAAAAGGCTATGAATTTTTATAAAAATCAATTACCAACTGATGAAGATATCGGAAGTACTGAAATAAAATTTCAAGATCCATATTTGATTTCCGGTGCTAAAGTTTTATCTGGGTTGGGTAACGCTATTGTTACTGCAGTAGGTACTAATTCCATCCATGGTAGAACAATGATGAGTTTAAGTCATGATGCTGAAACAACTCCAATGCAATTACGTTTGGACAATTTGGCTGAAGGGATTTCCAAATATGGATTTCTCGCTGCAATTGTTTTATTTATTGTTTTATTCATAAGGTTCTGTGTAGAAATTGCACCAGGTGGTGATTTGCATCATGCTCAATCGGCTGATAAAGGTAAAAGATTTATTGATATCATTATTACTGCTGTTACTATTGTTGTTGTGGCTATCCCCGAAGGTTTACCATTGGCTGTCACATTAGCTTTGGCTTTTGCTACTACAAGAATGGCACAGAATGGTAATTTAGTTCGTGTTTTGAAAAGTTGTGAAACAATGGGTGGTGCAACTGCAATTTGTTCTGATAAAACTGGTACTTTAACTGAGAATAAAATGAGAATTGTAAAAGGGTTTTTTGGTATAAATAAAAATGGACATTTATTGGAATTTGATGATACTGTTGAAAATGAACACGAACCAACATCTATTGATGTAATTGATGAAATAAGTCGTGAACAAAGTGTATTTCTTACAACCAATATTGTACTTAATTCTACTGCATTTGAAAATTCAGAATATGATGAAGAAAAGGCAAGACTCGCTAGAGAAAAACCTCAAAATCAAGGATTCTTTCAAAGTCTTTTCAAAAAGAAGCAAAACAAGTTTCAACAAATGGGATTGGTTGATGAACCATATTTGGGTAACAAGACTGAATCTGCATTACTTTCATTAGCTAGAGATAAATTTCACTTTTTCCAAAATACGTCATTAGAAGCAATTAGACAAGAAAACCAATCGGATATCGCTCAAGTGATTCCATTTGAAAGTTCTAGAAAATGGGCTGGTGTTGTCATGAAAATCCCTAATGGTTATCGTGTTTATGTCAAAGGTGCAGCCGAACTTGTTTTTAAAAATTGTGGTTACGAATACAACCTTAGTGATAAATTGATTAAATTGGATAGAAGTAAACGTGACACAATATTATCCAAGATTGATGAATATGCAAATGATGCATTACGTGCTATTGCACTTGGTCATCGTGATTTTGTTGGTATCGAATCTTGGCCCCCAAATGATTTAGTTTTGGAAGATAACCTTAAAGAAGCTGATCCAAACAAGTTAATCAACGTTTCTTCAAGTGCTTCTGAAATTCATAAAACTTTTGTTCTTGATGCATTAGTTGGTATACAAGATCCATTGAAGAAAGGTGTTGCTCAAGCTGTTTTACAATGTAAACATGCTGGCGTTACTGTTCGTATGGTTACTGGTGACAATATCAATACAGCAAAAGCAATCAGTAAAGAATGTCATATTCTCACTCCAGATGATTTGTCCAATGATTATGCATGTATGGAAGGTCCAGTTTTCAGAAAATTATCTATTGAAGAAAGAAACAAAGTTGTTCCGCAGTTGAGAGTTTTAGCTAGATCTTCCCCAGAAGATAAACGTATACTTGTTGATTCATTGAGAAAATCTGGTGAAGTTGTTGCTGTTACTGGTGATGGTACTAATGATGCGCCAGCTTTGAAATTAGCTGATGTTGGGTTTTCCATGGGTATTGCAGGTACTGAAGTTGCCCGTGAAGCTTCCGATATCATTTTAATGACAGATGATTTTACTGATATTGTTCAAGCTATTAAATGGGGTAGAACAGTTTCTATTTCTATTAAGAAATTTATTCAGTTCCAATTGACTGTTAATATTACTGCATGTGTTTTAACATTTGTTTCTGCTGTTGCATCTTCTGAAAATAAATCCGTTTTGACTGCAGTTCAATTATTGTGGGTTAATTTAATTATGGATACATTAGCAGCATTGGCATTAGCTACTGATAAACCAGATGATTCATTCTTGAATAGAAAACCAGCTGGACGTAAAGCACCATTGATTTCAACTTGTATGTGGAAAATGATTATTGGACAATCCATTAATCAATTGGTGATTACATTTATTTTGCATTTTGCTGGTAAAAGTTTGTTCTTCCCTGGTCATGCTAATATTGATAATCATTCTGAAAAACAA
This sequence comes from Candida buenavistaensis, assembly GCA_030582575.1. Taxonomy (NCBI): domain Eukaryota; kingdom Fungi; phylum Ascomycota; class Pichiomycetes; order Serinales; family Debaryomycetaceae; genus Candida; species Candida buenavistaensis. Next base: position 1,894 of record JAKTXM010000051.1, on the reverse strand, counting down.
TTATCGGCAATGACATTTAATACATTTGTTTGGCTACAATTCTGGAAATTGTTTGTTACAAGAAAATTGGATGAGGCTGATGAAATAACAACTATCAAAGGCAGAATAAGTCGTGAAAATTTAGATTTCTTCCAACATTTATTTAGAAACTGGTATTTTATCACAATTGCACTTCTCATTGGTGGGTTCCAAATCTTGATTATGTTTGTTGGTGGTGCTGCGTTTAGTATTGCTAGACAAACCCCTGGTATGTGGGCGACTGCCATCTTGTGTGGTTTTATAAGTCTTCCTGTTGGTGTTTTAATTAGAATAATTCCAAATACTTGGGTTGAAAAAATTTTTCCTACTAAAGCATTTAATAAACTTATTTACATCGTTGGGTTTAAATGGATCAAGAGAAAGAAAAATACAGAAGATGATTTGGAAGATAATGGGGACATCAAAGAAACGAAAGAAGAAATATAGTATTCTATTTACGTTTATAATATTATCATACTATTTGTACATTATTTTGTAATATATAATATTTTATTCATACAAGATAAACTGTAAAGTGGTGACTTCCTGTACCCACCGCGCATGTGACAGAAGATTTTGATTCTTTGCAAAACACTTTGTATACAAAGTAATTAATAAAATCTCTAAATCAATTAAACAAAGTATCTAAAAAATCGCTAAACAAAGTAAAGACAAATTTTAATAAAAAATAAAATATTAGTATATATTCGAGAATACACTTAAAAAGATTATATAAAAACCGAAAACGATAAATCTAAACAGTAGAAATCTAAATTGAAAATTTTGAGGGGTATCATTCAAAGCCAACAATGGGGACTTTATTTTTAAAAAATATGCAAAAATAAATAGCTTCATAAAAGCAACCGAAATAATAAAGTTTGTGAATCATGAAAAGAAAATAGCAAAAAAAACTAACCGAAATATTTTAAAACATTAACTGAACTTAATAAGCTCTAACACATTGACAGATCCAACCTGGTTGTGGAGTCCAAGTAACACCTGGAGCAGTTTCAGTACCAGAAGGACCAGTTGGTTTAGTAGCAGTACCAGATGGGATAGTACCAGTTGGAACAGAAGCAGTACCAGATGGAATAGTACCAGATGGAACAGAAGCAGTATCAGTTGGTTTAGTAGCAGTACCAGTTGGTTTAGTAGCAGTACCAGTTGGAGCAGTAACAGTATTTTCACCACCAGATAAAGTAACAGTAGAAGTGTAACCTTCACCAGAGACAGTGATAGTAGTTGGAGCACCGACAGTAACAGTTACAGTAGCACCATCTGGAATAGAAGTAACAGATTCAGTTGGTTTACCAGTTGGTTTGGTGTTTGAATCAGTTGGGTTACCAGTTGGTTTGGTATTAGTACCAGATGGACCAGTTGGGTTACCAGTTGGTTTGGTGTTAGTACCAGATGGACCAGTTGGAGCAGTAACAGTATTTTCACCACCGGATAAAGTAACAGTAGAAGTGTAACCTTCACCAGAGACAGTGATAGTAGTTGGAGCTGGAACAGTAACAGTGATAGTAGCACCATCTGGAATAGAAGTAACAGATTCAGTTGGTTGACCAGTTGGTTTGGTGTTTGAACCTTCATCACCGGTTGGTTTAGTGGCTGGAACAGTAACAGTGTTTTCACCGCCAGTTAAAGTGACAACAGTAGTGTAACCTGGACCAGTGATGGTTTCAGTAGTTGGTTTAGCAACAGTGATAGTGACAACAGAACCTCCTGGGTTGGTACCGGATGGAGTGGTAGCTGGACCAGTTGGCTTGGTATTAGTACCAGATGGACCTGTTGGAGCAGTAACAGTGTTTTCACCGCCAGATAAAGTAACAGTAGAAGTGTAACCTTCACCAGAAACAGTGATAGTGGTTGGAGC
>JAKTXM010000050.1:25579-61728 GCA_030582575.1 Candida buenavistaensis | reverse complement strand
AAAAAAAAAAAAAAAAAAAAAAAGTAAAAAGTAAAGTCAAAGTAGACCCACATTCACAGTTCCATACTTGAGATTACTTTATCGCTATCAATTCTATGTATTTTCAATTACATCATCCTGGTTTTTTTTTTCTTTTACTTTTTTCGTGACCTCTTTTTTTTTTTTTTTTTTCTTAACCTTAAGATCGCGTGTTTCATTTATTGAATCACCCTCGATTTAACATAATACATTATCATCAAATAAACAAAATAGAAAAGTCTTTTCAAAAAGTTTAATCAATGTAGTATGTAATTTTTATATATGACTAACAACTTCTTGTTCCTTTCTTGACACTTCTACAAAACTTGGTAGCATTGTGTATTTTAGTATTTTTCATAAAGTAAACTATTGAATATTATGTTGAATCTTTTCTAGAATTCCTGCAAGACATTCTTTCAAACCTATCATATTTTCATCTATTATTCCATCACGCAACACTCTTCCTCTGTAGTAGTTTGATATTTTAAAACGTTGTTGAGGATAAAACAACGTATGCAAAGTAGTTATGAATTCAGATACCGTCACAAAATACTTTGCGTACCTCTTCAAAGAAATATTGAAATCATCAAAAAAAATCATAAAATATCCCATTGTTTTTTTAACCATATATTGAAGATCTCTTTTACTTAAAGTCTCAACTTTATCGAATCCCAATGACTCATAACACTTGTTGTTGTTGTTCATACTCAAGGAAAATTCGGGATATGTGCTTGTTATTGGTGGTGACTCTGCAGTATTATCAGTGTGTAATGATGTAACGGCATTCTTTTTGAGTGGCAATGTTTGGGATGAAAAGTCTCTCTTGTTTAGAGACGGGAGGTTGGTTTTTGTCAATTGCAATGTCTGAGATGAGAAATCTTTCTTAGATGGAGGTAAAACTTTAATTTCTACTTGTTTCAAAGTCTGACAGGAAAAATCTTGCTTAGTTGAAGACAGAACTTTGGTCCCTTTCATAGTAGATAATTCTTTATACTCATTTAAAAGTAAAATCAATTCACTTTCATTAAACTCTAACAGCTTTACTTTCATCTCCAATTCTTGCACTTGGTTAATTACTGACTTATTTTCTTCTTGTTGCTTCTTATATGCTTGTTTCCATTCGTTAATTTCTGCGTGTACTTCACTCTGTAATCCCTCGTATAATTGTTCCGATTGTTTACATTTAAGTTTCCATTTCTCAATCTCGGCCCTCAAAACTTTTGCTTCATTCTTAGTATCATCTTCATAGTATACATCCTTCTCATCCATCTCATTGTTCTCTTCGTTTTCATTGTTCCCTTCGGCTACAGACAATACTTTTGGTGTAGTTGGCGCTGTGCTAGGAGCTTTTCCATTTTGTAAACTCAACCTGTCAGAGTTATCTGAAACTTTACGTAGTTCACCTGTTCCGTATGAATCTAGTTCATTGTTGTCAATTTTAATCGGTTTTGTGGGTGTTATGTTACCATAGTTAGGATCAGATTTTCTAAAAATATCATCTGTATTAAACTTTTGATAATTCTGCGGGGTTGGATAGTTAGAATCCGCTGGTGAATCATGTAGAAACGATCTAGATTTGTCGTTGATATTATGGACTGAATTCATTGTAGATAGTAAAAAAAAGCGGTAGTTGTTTACAAATGTGAAAAAATAAAAAAAATAAAAAATTGTTCACAAAGCGCGTTAGAAATTGGCGTGTACCAAACACAACCTGCGTTCATACTAAATCATTTTTAAATACTAACCACATAAGAATTAAAATAATAATAAAAATAACTATAAAAAGAGTATCAACTATACAAAACACAATCTCTATGGAAAATGACCTACTCTTGGACCAAAATATCCTTCTGGTGCTTCAAGTGTGGCATTTTTCCATCCTTTCATAACAGCATCATATCCTTCATACATAACATTATTACCCCACCAACTGATATCTTTTGGATGATACATCACAGCAAAGAATATAATAATGGAAGAAAAGGCAATACCACCATTCAATCCAGTTGAAAGGATATAATTGTATTTCTGCCACCAAGCTTCGTAATTTCTTCTAATATAATACATGAATGCTAATGAAACATAAACACCAGGAATATAATAAGTCATATTATATGGAGCAAATAATAAGAAACCACCGATAACAACTGAAGGTTCAAAGTATCTAACATACTTTCTTGGGCCCCATCTTTTTATAGCAATTAGAGGGAATGCTGCCAAGAAACCAATCAAGAAACACCATTTCAATATTGGATATAAATGATCAAAGACTCTTCTTGGTCCAATAACCCCCCAAATGACCGAAGCGGAATAGAATGTTCTGGTACCTGGACAAGTGAACTTTTGTCTATTTTCAGGATCACAATAATCTTTGATACCACCATTAATTTGAAAGCTCAAAATACCCAATTGAATGAACGAAGAAATAAAAATGGAAAGGATTTGGACACGATAAACAGCTCTTGGTGGAAGCTTAGCATAATGACCTTGTTTCAAATCATTGACAAAGTTTTGAGCTTGACCATCAATGTTATAACCCAAGGCTTTGATAAAAGATAAAGCTAGACCGTTCCCTGGAATTGCATAACCAACAATCAATTCAACCAAGACATTCAAACCGAAAGAAAACCCAGTTCTAGCATAAACTGTAGTCAATGGAATTAAGAAAACAAAATTAATACCCAAGGCAAAAAAGATACCCCAAACAGGTGTTTTAGCAGGATAAATTTGAACACAAATAATTGCAAGAACCAATGAAAGCACTAATACAATCAAATAAGCCCATTCTGGAACTTCAGGATAAGCTCTCATCATAGTACTATGAGGATCATCAAAACCATCGTACGTTGATTTTCTAAAGTTTTTAATCACTCTCCAGAATGATTTACAAGCATCCCACATTTCTCTGTAATTCATACCAATTTCATAAACAAAGTGGAATGGATAAAGAGCAAAAAATGCACCATAAGAAACCAATTGAGCAGCGGAATAGAAAGGTGGTCCAATTTTTTCATATTTGGCTTTATCAAATAAACTATTCTCGTCAACAATAGCGGTAACAGCGTAACGTTTTCCTGTGTTTGTAAAAAGTGCATTACTATTAATTGGTAAATATGCTGTCCATTTGTAATTTGAGTACCAGACCCCGAGAATACAAAAAAATGCCAAAAACATACCAACAATATTATTTATTGGGTTATAGAATGGGACTTGAAGTGGTTGTAACATTGAAGCAAAATAATTCCAATCAAAAGTAGGGATTGGATTTAAACCCAATCCACCAACAGAGCCAGTAACAACAGCAAGGTTTAAGTTATCTGGTTTAATCCATGTCATCCAATTAAAGGTAGATAATGCTTGGAATAAATAATCCGGAACCCAGAAATAAAGGAATGAAGCAATAAAAGTAATAAAGAAAAATTTATATGCAGAAATTTTCCAACCATTAATGTTTTCTTTCTTACTTGGTGTTAACAATACTTTGTTCAATGCCAAATTTGGTAAGATTGATGGCCAAACTGCTTTGACTGGGTAGACAGCAAACTTTCTCATAATCCCAGCAAGTCCTATACCTAAGCAATTGGTGGATAAAATTAACAATGTTTGGTAACCAAAGTCGACCCATTTGTTATCATAAAATAATTCAGACTTTTGCATTAATATGTTATAATGAACATAAGATGTACCACCACCAGTAACACCACAGAAAATAGTTGCCAACATCTGTTCTTTGTAAGTGTAAGGACCAGGATTCAAATCAATAGTATATTTCCAAATTTTGAATTTCCATTTAGGCAAAATCCATTCAGCAATCAAACCGGATGGGTAAAGAAAAACTTGTACAACAGGCATTAAAAGTGAAATATTGGGTTGTCTTTCAGCAAAGAATTGGTTAATAACAGCACCAAGACCAGTCCAGATAATAGCAATTAAATAAACACGGAATGTTTCAGCAGGGATAGTTGGATCATCAAAAGGAAACGTAACGGCTCTGACTTCAGGATATGGTGACCAATAAGCGACCAACACAGCTTCTAAACGTACTTGTAAATCCCAATCAACCAACTCATGGCCTTGTTCTGAATCTGGGATTCTTTTCTTTTCTGATAATGAAGATGATGACGATGAGCTGCCAGCTAATTTCTCATCGATGGTACCTTTCACATCATGAGGACCATCAACTAATTTTTTCCAAAGGTCTAAATCAATTGGTGGAACATTGACATCATATTCATGTTCATCGATTGCTTTGTTTAAAATTTCAACAGCTTCTTCAGGTGTCATTTGTTCAATCTTTTCGAAAATGAAAGTGGCCTGTGGTGGTAAATCTTCTAATGAAAGTAAATTATCAAAATGTAATCTTCTTAAAACAAACCATTTTTGACTTTCAGTCAAAGTGGTAGCGACTTCACCGAGTGAAAGTGGATGGGAAGTTATAGCTTGTAAATCAACCTCATGGTCTTGTACTTGTAAATGACTCCCGATAACTTGAATGTTAGGCAGTACCTGAGATTGGAGCTTTTCACTCATAGTGGTTAATAAATGTAAGTTGCAAAAAAAAAAAAAGAATAAAAAAAAAAAGAAAACTTATCAAAACAGCATCTATTTATACATATGTTACAAGGAGTGTTCCAAAATCATGCGTGTATTATCAATGCTAGCAACTTGTGACCGATGATCAACATTTTTAATTGAGCCACTCCCTCACTTCCTATTGCGCTATCATTTAACTTTTAGCTCCTAATTCGGATTAGTCGCAAGATAAATTATAGAACGCGGCATGAATATTCTATTGTTTATTAAATTCCCCGCTTAGTTATTGGATATTCATAGTTATCCTAATTTGAGTAAAAATTCTGCTGCAAGTCGGTTATTTTTACTAATAATTTAGAGTCGTATTTGCAGGTTGTCAATCAAAAAGAGAAAAAAGATATATTGCGCGCTGTCATAAAAAAGAAAAAAAAATTTATTTTGACAGGTCCAATAATGACATCTCTTTGACATTGACATCATGTCATTTAGTCTACATGCTAACTTAGAATACTTAAGAAAATGACAAGTTCAAAACTGAATATTTTCCATGTATGCATACAACATTGAATTTTACGACGGATATTTGTTGTTTCAGGTGTAACCATGCATATCGAATAAAACTTTAAAAAATTGGTGCCGTGTCACTGGAATCAGTGCCGAAATTTAAATTCAAAAAATGTGCGGCGGCGCTCCACACTTTTACTTTAATTATCGCCTGAGTAAATTATGAGTATGGGGAAACCCCTCAAGAAAATTTTGAAACTTTAGATTAGGCGACAAATCATGAGATCAATAAAAGTATAAAGTGTATTTTAGTCTCGTGGTAGGTCAAGAAGAATAATCGCGCTTGGAATTGTTTCTATTTTTACCCGATTGTAGTGAGGTATTAAATTTTTAGTTTGATTTATGATAAGAGATAGATAAAAAATAAAAATAAATAAATAAATAAAACACTCTTTGTTATGATAACGTAAATTTTTAGATTCAAGATTGTTGGAATCTTCGATATTTTGCCGTGTGGATAGAAATTTTGGTCATCTTAAGCGATACGGCTTATCTGAAATCAAATTTTCCTGTTTTCTGATAAAAGTTGTAAGACGTCAAAATTGACTCCTCGAAAGAACCTGGCTCGATTACTTGATAAGAACTTTCTAAAGTATATTTGCTTTTGAGGGGTTCCATAGCCATGTCGGCAAAAGGCATTGTATTTCCACTTCTTCACCAAGTAATATTTTCGGAGCTACGGCAGCTACTTTAACTTTATCACAAACGTTTCTATAGTATCCAAAAATAGGTATGTCAAAAAAAACAAAAAAAAAAAAAAAAGACACTCATTTATTGAAAGTACATACAACAAAATCTCATGGGAAATGACCGATTCTTGGTCCAAAATAACCATCCGGGGCACTCTCTGTGGCATTTAACCATCCAACCATTTCACCATCATAACCTTTATCGTTTACATTGTTACCCCACCAACTGATATTTTTAGGGTGATACATAACCGCAAAGAATATAATGATGGCTGAAAAGGCAATTCCACCATTCAATCCAGTTGAAAGGATATAATTGTATTTCTGCCACCAAGCTTCGTATTTTCTTCTGATATAATACATGAATGCAAATGAAACATAAACACCAGGAATATAGTAAGATAAGTTATATGGAGCAAATCCCAAAAATCCACCTATGATCACTGAAGGCTCAAAATATCTAACCAATTTTCTTGGTCCCCACCTCTTCAAAACGATACATGGAAAAGCTGCCAAGAAACCAATCAAGAAACACCATTTTAATATAGGGTACAAACCATTGAAAACTTTACGTGGTCCAATTACCCCCCATAAAACCGAAGCAGAATAAAAAGTTGTTCCCCCTGGACAAGTAAATCTCTGCTTATTTTGAGGATCACAATAATCTTTAATACCACCATCAATTTGAAAATTAATGATTCCTAAATGTATAAAGGATGACATCATAATTGACAATAATTGTACACGATAAACAGCTCTTGGTGGAAGCTTGGCATAATGACCTTGTTTCAAATCGTTAATAAAACCCTGCGCTTGACCATCAATATTATAACCCAAGGCTTTGATAAACGCCAATGCCAAACCGTTACCTGGAAGAGCATAACCGACGATCAATTCAACCAAGACATTCAATCCAAATGAGAACCCAGTTCTAGCATAAACTGTAGTTAATGGAATTAAAAAAACAAAATTAATACCCAAGGCAAAAAAGATACCCCAAACTGGTGTTTGGGCTGGATAAATCTCAACACAAATAATTGCAAGAACTAACGAGATGACAACAATGATTAAGTAAGCCCATTCTGGAACTTCAGGATATACTCTCATCATAGTGCTATGAGGATCATCAAAACCATCGTACGTTGATTTTCTAAAGTTCTTGATCACTCTCCAGAATGATTTACAAGCATCCCACATTTCTCTATAATTCATACCAATCTCGTAAACAAAATGGAAAGGATAAATTGCAAAAAAAGCACCATAAACAACTAAATTTGCAGCCGTGTAAAATGGTGGTCCAACTTCATCATACTTTGCTTTATCAAATAAACTATTCTCGTCAACAATAGCGGTAACAGCGTAACGTTTTCCGGTATTTGTAAAAAGTGCATTACTGTTAATTGGTAAATATGCTGTCCATTTGTAGTTGGAATACCAGACCCCAATAATACAGAAGAACCCAATCAGCATACCGATGATGTTATTCACAGGAGTGTAAAATGGTATTTCAAGAGGTTGAAGCATAGAAGCAAAATAGTTCCAATCAAAAGTAGGTATCGGATTTAAACCTAAACCACTATTGCATCCAGTTATAACTGCAAGATTTAAATTATCTGGTTTAATCCATGCCAACCAATTAAACATAGATAAGGCTTGGAACAAATAATTCGGAATCCAATAGTAAAGAAATGAAGCAGCAAAAGTAATAAAGAAAAAGTTATATGAAGAAATTTTCCAACCATTGACGCTCTCTTTTTTGGCTGGTGTTAACAATACTTTGTTCAACGCTAAACTGGGTAAAATTGATGGCCAAACTGCTTTGACTGGATAAACGGCAAACTTTCTCATGATACCAGCAAGACCAACACCCAAAAAGTTTGTTGATAAAATTAATAACGTTTGATATCCAAAATCGACCCATTTGTTGTCATAAAACATTTTCCCTTTCTGCATAAGAATATTTGAACTAACATACGATGTACCTGCACCTGTGACACCACAAAAGATTGTTGCCAACATCTGTTCTTTATAAGTGTAAGGACCAGGATTCAAATCAATAGTATATTTCCAAATTTTGAACTTCCATTTAGGCAAAACCCATTCAGCAATTAACCCAGATGGATAAAGAAAAACTTGAACAACAGACATGGAAAGCAAAATACCTGGTTGTCTCTCTGTAAAAAACTGATTGATAACGGCACCAAGACCAGTCCAAATTATACCAATAACGTAAACTCTAAATGTTTCAGCAGGGATACTTGGATCATCAAATGGAAACGTAACGGCTCTAACTTCAGGATATGGTGACCAATAAGCAACCAACACAGCTTCCAAACGTACTTGTAAATCCCAATCAACCAACTCATGGCCTTGTTCTGAATCTGGGATTTTTTTCTTTTCTGATAATGAAGATGATGATGAGTTACCAGCTAATTTTTCGTTGATGGTACCTTTCACATCATGAGGACCATCAACTAATTTTTTCCAAAGGTCTAAATCAATTGGTGGAACATTGACATCATAATCATGTTCATCAAGTGCCTTTTTCAAAATTTCAACAGCTTCTTCAGGTGCCATTTGTTCAATCTTTTCAAAAATGAAACTGGCCTGTGGTGGTAAATCTTCTAATGAAAGTAAATTATCAAAATGTAATCTTCTTAAAACAAACCATTTTTGACTTTCAGTCAAAGTGGTAGCGACTTCACCGAGTGAAAGTGGATGGGAAGTTATAGCTTGTAAATCAACCTCATGGTCTTGGACTTGTAAATGACTCCCGATAACTTGCAAGTTAGGCAGAACGTGAGTTTGAAGTTTATCGCTCATACTGACTAAAGCAAGTTGCAAAAAAATAAAAAAAAAAAAAGTTCTAAACTCACATCAGAGATACTCTGCTTCTATTTATACAACTTTTAAAAGGAGTAGCCTAGCACTAATAGTATATTGGAATCTGATATAGCGTATAATGATAAGCACTTTTTTTGGAGCCACTCCATGATTTACTGTGATGTCTATTTTTTGTTTTTTGTTCACATTGCAGAGTACTCACAAGACAAATGGTACTACGCGGCATTTTTTTACCAACTTAAAATAGAATCCTTGCCATGCTATTGGTTGATCGCTATCTTGTTCTTGTATATTTAGAAATATTGCAGCAAATCGGCTATAGCTACCAAATAACATAGTGCGGAAGGTGTCACACTGAAAACATAAAAATTGCGCACTGTCAAAAAAATGGCAGGTCAATACCGACACTTTGGACTGTGTTCTCACTGTAATAGTATTGGACATTGCTAAAAAGACTGAAGTTCACTAATCAATAATTTATTGATATACATATTATTTTGTATTTCCCACTGATGTTCACAATTCTAATTCTGATTATGCATTGGCAAAAAATAAAAAATTTTGATGCCGTCTCATATAGCCGGATATTAAATGTAAACGTTATGAGCAAGAAAATGTTATGAGCCTACTCCACATTTTTACTTTTGTTAATGACTTATAAGTATGGAAGTCTTTCAAGCATTATTTTAAATCTGAGCTCATCAGCCGAAGGCAAGAACTCAAAAAAGTTGGATGAATATTTTGGTTTTCCGAAAGTTTAAAGCTAATTTAATGCTTGAAACAACAGTTTTTATTTGTAGTAAATGAGACTTTAATTTGTAATAAAAATAAATCTATTTTAAGAAAATAGTCGTAAATTCACATTCTCTGATGACGTGAAATTCTTAGTCCAAATGGGTAAGATGTATTAAAATTTTGCTGTACGACTAGAAGTTTTAGCAATTTTGTAACAGTTATAATCTATTTCCTGGTGAAAGAAAATTCTACATGTATTTCTGATTTTTTACTTTGCATAAATATTGTCATTTATTGAAAGTACATACGACAAAACCTCATGGGAAATTACCAATTCTAGGTCCAAAATAACCATCCGGGGCACTTTCTGTAGCATTCAACCAACCAACCATATTTCCATCGATACCTGCACTTGAAATATTGTTACCCCACCAGCTAATATCTTTTGGATGATACATAACTGCAAAGAATATAATGATGGCTGAAAAAGCAATACCTCCATTCAATCCAGTTGAAAGAATATAATTGTATTTCTGCCACCATGCTTCATAGTTTCTTTTAATGTAATGCATAAATACAAATGCCACGTAAAGACCAGGAGTGTAGTATGATAAATTATATGGAGCGTAATTTCTGAATCCACCAATTAATATTGAAGGTTCAAAGTATTTGACGTATTTTCTTGGTCCCCACCTTTTTACAACAATGCATGGAAAAGCCAACAAAAAACCAATCAAAAAACACCATCTTAGAATTGGATATAAACCTTCAAATACTTTTCGAGGACCAATAACACCCCACAAAACAGAAGCTGAATAGAAAGTTCTTGCATTTGGACAAGTGAATCTCTGGTTATTTTTTGGATCACAATAATCTTGAATACCACCATCAATCTGGAAATTCAAAATACCCAACTGAATAAAAGATGCCACAAATATGGAAAGAATTTGAACACGATAAACAGCTCTTGGTGGGATTTTAGAATAATGACCCTGTTTTAAATAACTTACAAAACCCTCGGCTTGACCATCAATATTATAACCCAAGGCTTTGATAAACGCCAATGCCAAACCGTTACCTGGAAGAGCATAACCGACGATCAACTCAACCAAGACATTCAAACCAAATGAGAACCCAGTTCTAGCATAGACTGTGGTTAATGGAATTAAAAAAACAAGATTGATACCTAATGCAAAAAAGATACCCCAAACTGGTGTCTCAGCGGGGTAAATCTCAACACAAATAATTGCAAGAACTAATGAAATGACAACAATAATTAAGTAAGCCCACTCTGGAACTTCAGGATAAGCTCTCATCATGGTACTGTGTGGATCCTCAAAACCTTCATATGTGGATTTCCTGTAATTTTTAATAACACTCCAAAATGATTTACAAGCATCCCACATTTCCCTATAATTCATGCCAATTTCGTAGACAAAATGAAACGGATAAAGAGCAAAAAAAGAACCATACAGCACTAGGTTGGCAGCTGTGTAGAATGGTGGACCATATTTATCATATTTGGCTCGATCAAACAAACTGTTTTCATCAACTATGGCTTTAACAGAATATGGCTTACCGGTATTTGTAAAAAGTGCATTACTGTTAATTGGTAAATATCCTGTCCACTTGTAATTTGAGTACCAAATCCCTATGATGCAAGCGTAAGCAAATATCATTCCAATATAGTTGTTGACTGGATTAAAAAATGGTACTTGTAGTGGCTGAAGTTTATCACTGAAATAATTCCAGTCAAATGTAGTTATTGGATTTAACCCCAATCCACCAGCAGAACCAGTAACAACAGCAAGATTCAAATTATCTGGTTTGATCCATGTCATCCAATTAAACATAGATAAGGCTTGAAATAAATAATCCGGAACCCAAAAGTAAAGGAAAGATGCAGCAAAAGTAATAAAAAAGAAATTGTACGCAGAAATCTTCCAGCCATGAATATTTTCTTTCTCAGATGGTGTCATTAAAGTTTTGTTCAACGCTAAGCCTGGCAATAGCGATGGCCATACAGCTTTAGTTGGATAAACGGCAAACTTTCTCATAATACCAGATAAACCAATTCCAAGAAAGTTAGTTGATAAAATTAATAAAGTTTGATATCCAAAGTCAACCCACTTGTTATCATAAAACATTTTTCCTTTTTGCATAAGAATATTCCAAGCAACGTAAGAGGTGCTTCCACCGGTAATACCACAGAAAATAGTTGCCAACATCTGTTCTTTATAAGTGTATGGACCAGGATTCAAATCAATGGTATATTTCCAAATTTTGAATTTCCATTTAGGCAAAATCCATTCGCAAATTAATCCAGATGGGTAGAGGAAAACTTGCACGACAGGCATTAAAAGTAAAATAGACGGTTGTCTCTCCGTGAAAAATTGATTGATAACGGCACCAAGACCAGTCCAAATTATACCAATAACGTAAGCTCTAAACGTTTCAGCGGGGATACTTGGATCATCAAATGGAAACGTAACGGCTCTAACTTCAGGATATGGAGACCAATACGCAACCAACACAGCTTCTAAACGAACTTGTAAATCCCAATCAACAATTTCGTGCCCTTTTGCGTCATTAGGAATCTTATGTTTTTCAGAGGATACCGATGATGCATCATTTGCCAATTTTAAATCAATATTATTTTTATAAGGTCCTTCAACTAATTCTTTCCAAAGATCCAAGTCTTTTTCGGGAACATTAACATCATACTCATGTTCTATAATTGATTTTTTCAATATTTCAATAGCCTCCTCAGATGTCATTTGTTCTATCTTCTCAAAGATAAAACTTGCCAGGGGTGGTAGGTCCTCTAATGAAAGTAACGCATCAAAATGTAATCTCTTTAATATAATCCATTTTTGGTCCTCCGTTAAAGTGGTTGCAACCTCACCAATTGAAAGTGGATGGGATGTTATGGCTTGTAAATCAACTTCATGGTTAGTTGTCTGTAAGTGACTTCCTATACTTTGAATAGGAATGTCATGGCTTTGTGGTTGTTTCTCTACAGAACTGTTGTCTGTCATAGCTTGCAATTTGGTAGAATACAAATGTGTCAGCTTTCTTTTTTATTTTGCAAATTGTTCATATTTATAGAAGTTTTCAACCATAGGAAGAAGCAATACAGGAGTGGCTTATTCAAAAGCTATTAATCAACCTTTGTTAACTAGATGCCACATGTCTTGCTGCTGATTAACCACACATTGCAATAATTAGGTGATTTTAGATAAACCAGATGTGCAGATTAATATCCAAGATGCATTGAGGCGCCGCAATGTGAACGCAATCACGAAGATAACTGCTATTTCCATATTTATTGTAGACTCTTTTTTCTTTTTTATTATTGAAGCATGTAAATCACCCTATATGTAATTAGTTGGACTACTATGTGCAGAGGGTCCAACTAGTAACGGCTTCTACATCTGAAGTATAATATCAGTGTTTTGTTTTATTTGTATGATGAGAGTTTTTACCATCTTTACACAGAACTGTTCTTCGAACTGTAAAGTTTGATCTCGCTAATTTGAAAGCTGTCAGTTAAGTTCTTGGCATTTTCTCTTTGCAAATAACTCTAAAATGCTGCAAAGTAACACCTCCTAAAATTGAAACTCTTTAGAATAGGCACATGAAATTTGTTCTTTTTCAGGTGCCATTCCAAATCGACCAGTCTCATAACCAGCGCAAATAAAGTTTCTGATAAGTGGACAATCTCACGGTTCGCACGGAACAGGAGATATTCGTGTCCCCTGGAAAAGCTAATACCTTAACAATCAAAGTAAACCTTTTCATTGAAACAGTTCTTTAAAACTTGACTTAAATGTGTCCTCGGAGATAAAATCCTCTCATCGGCTTTATTTCTTTAGTATATCTCCAGCAACTAAAATATAATTGAAGCAAATCGTACGTTTTATTAAATATTTTCTCTATTGTTGATAACCGCTGGACTTGAATTGCTTTCAAAAAAAATGTGGCATCAACTGTGGGTTCATTGTTCAAAGCTCGCTATCTAAAATTTTCTCCCACAAAAAAAAAATAATAATAGAGAATCGGATATTTGACGCGTACTTATAAATTAGAGCCGTCTTGTAAATGCGCTCTTGCGTCGTTAATTATCTGGCTAAAAAAAAAAAAAAACTACAAGATATTGCCGGGAAAGAAATTTTCATCTGCGTCTAAAGGTTTACCTAAAGCTGAGATCTATACACATGCTATATAATTACAAGTTTGGTCTTGTATTTGATGTCATAGCTTGTAGAACAAACAGTAACTATGAATATCTTATATTTTCTCGGAATATAGACTTCTTACAACTTTGCGCAAAAATTTATAAGTAAATCAAAGCAAAAAAAATTGTATTCATTAATAACTCTAAAAAAAAAAACAAAAGTGAAGGTTATATCATGTTCTATTGATTTTGATTTCGTTTGCAAATAGACCAATGAAAGAAGAATTTAGAATTTGGTTAGCATAATTTAAGTACTTTTGAATGTACAAATAAGTACTTATGGGTTGAATGTACAAATAAGTAGTTATGTGCAGGCAAATAGCCCCAGCGAATTCTTTCAAAAACAATCTTACATGACTACTTTAACCAACTGGCAATTTAGTCAAGTATCCTACAACAGCGGTTCCCCAATTCTACCACAACAATGGTACAATACTAATGAAACTGTCTCACACCAAATTCATGTTGATTTAATTTACAATAATCTTATACTGGACCCATTTGTGGATGACAACGAAATTAACGTCCAATGGATCAGTGAATTGGACTGGCAATATAAATGCGTGTTTGATGCTCCTACAAGCAATAATTCTTATTTAGTATTTAAGGGAATTGACACATTTGCAGATGTAGTGCTAAACAACGAAACCATTTTAACTACTGCTGATGCTTTCCACAAACACATTGTGCCTGTATCCATGTTGCCAAGGAACGAACTAATGATTACTTTCAACAGCAGCTTATATAAAGGAAAGTTTCTAGAGAAGAAATATGGAAAAACCACTGTGTGGAATGGAGACAGTTCAAGAGTTTATGTAAGAAAACCTCAATTTCAATATGGCTGGGATTGGGGTCCAAACTTGAATACATGTGGCTTTGAATCAATAACCCTAGTTACAGATACCAATTATGTTAATGATTTTTTTATAAGGTACACTTTGGAGGAGCTGCTAGCTAGTGCTAAAGTATCAATCGAAATTGATTATTTGTTTCGACAATACCACAGGGATGTGGTGTTGGAAATTAAGGACAATGTTGGAAATTTTATACATCATATAGCTACCACCTCCTCAAATATTAAATTGACTATTGGTGATTTGAAGTTGTGGTATCCGATAAATCATGGAGAGCAATCATTGTATGAATTCACGTTATATGAGAATGGGTTCCCCATTAATACAAAAAAAGTTGGTTTCAGAAAAGTAGAGTTACTACAAGAAGACGATAATTTTGGTAGGTCATTTTATTTTAAAATAAACAATGTACCGGTGCAGATATTTGGTACAAATTGGATACCTGCTCATTCATTTATTTCACAATTAGAAGACTCTGATTATGAAAATTGGGTAGCTTTAATTAAACAAGGTGGATACAATCTAATTCGAATTTGGGGAGGTGGTCAATTTGAGAAGGATATACTATACAAGCTATGTGATGAAACTGGTATATTGATTTGGCAGGATTTTATGTTTGCATGTGGAATTTACCCCGCGACAATCACTAGTTTGGTTCTGAAAGAAGTAGAAGATCAACTTGTTCGTTTGAGACAATACTGTTCCATAATAATATATGCTGGTAATAATGAAGATTATCAAGTAGCGGAACTGATAGATCGTGACACAAATAATGATATCCAATTTCCAGCAAAGCATATTTATGAGGAATTAATTCCAACAAAAATTAAGCAATTGTGTAATCAAACTCCTTACCAAAATGGATCGCCATACTCCGATTCCAGTCATAAATCATCGGATCCTCGAATAGGAGATATTCATCAATGGAACGTGTGGCATGGTACACACGAGCCGTATCAAAATTGGGTTGATTTAGCTGGCAGGTTTGTTTCTGAATTTGGAATGTTATCATTACCATCAGAAAGTACAATTAAAAGGTATATAAATGAGTCTCAAATGTATCCTAATTCAAGTTTACTTAATTTCCATACCAGAGCAGCTGGGAAAGAGCAATTAGAAAAGTATATTTGGGATAATTTTCCGAGCCCACGAACCATGAATATTTCTAATTGGATATATTTGAGTCAATTAGTACAATCTGAGGCAATGTCCTTAGCATATAGATACTGGAGGCGTAATTGGGTCAATTATCAAACAGGGGGTATAATTGTATGGCAACTAAATGACTGTTGGCCAAGCATATCTTGGGCAACGATTGATTTTTTACAAATTCCCAAACTAGCTTATTTCAGTATTAAAAGAGAAATTCAAAGTACAGGGGTCGCGTGTTTTAGGAAAGTGGACAAGAAACAGAATGAGCTCCAGATGGTGCTTGAAATGAACTATGATTTGGATATTTGGGGGTTTGGAAATAATCTGAATTTAACAGTTGAAGTGGAATTGTATAATGAGGCAGGAGATTTGAATGGTAGAGAAATATACCCTAATTTGTCATTCACTAAACACAAAGTGAATTTCGTTGCTCGAATGAAGTGTAACAAGGATAGCATAATTTATTTGAAATTAATAAAAGATGATAAAGTTATAGCAAGATCAAGTGATTGGCCACAACCATTGAAAGATCTACAGTGGGATAAAATGAAACAAAAGGTCAAACTAGAGTATCTAGGAGATGGAAACGTTCAACTCTCTACATCTACGCCAATAAAAGGATTGGAGATATATTTCGACTTTAGTCATGAATACTCCTTCAGTGACAATGGAATTGATATTTTTCCAAATGATCTGCAAATTATAACCATTAAAAATTTGAAGGAAGAAGATGCTAACAAAATTAAATACAGACATTTAGGAAATTTGTAATGCGTATTACTGCCAAGAATAAAGAATTTACGAGAAATTAGGTATAAATTGACACCGGTCCCACGTGATCCCTAAGAGTCGCACACTCGCACATCCTGTATAATCTTTTATGTTTTTTTTTTTTTCTTCGTCTTCCGATCGTCAACAAAAAAAAAGAAATAATAAAAAATTTCACCGACTCTTGTGCCTCTTTATTCAAATGATATATTATATACTAGCATTTATCATATCAATATGTATATTGATTTATGGAGGTATTATAGTCTTTAGTCATAAACCTAGATTGCCATTCCCTCAAGAATCAACGTATAAAACTAATGACGGAATATCCAAATCTTATCAGTTACCACCCAGAATAAACCCAAATAGCTCATTTCAAGATGACGGAATTGATGTGAGTTTAGTTATACCATGTTATAATGAAACTAAGAGATTAGGAAAAATGTTGAACGAGGCTATTGATTACCTTGAGAAGAACCATCATAGGAAGTACGAAATTCTTATTGTGGATGATGGTTCATCGGATGGGACTGATAAATATGCACTCGAAAAGGCAAATGAATTTAAATTACAACCACATATAATGAGAGTAGTACAATTGGAACAAAACAGAGGAAAGGGAGGAGCTGTTACTCATGGATTATTACATTCACGAGGTAAGTATTCATTATTTGCAGATGCAGATGGTGCTACAAAGTTCCCGGACGTCAGAAACTTACTTGAGTATATACAGTCTTCCCAAGGACCAGCTATTGCAATAGGATCTCGTGCTCATATGGTAAATACAGATGCAGTTGTCAAAAGATCATTTATTCGTAACTTTTTAATGTATGGACTACATACTTTGGTGTTTATATTTGGAATTAGAGAGGTTCAAGATACACAATGTGGATTTAAGATGTTTAATTTTGAAGCAATCAAAAACATTTTTCCACATATGCATACCGAAAGATGGATATTCGATGTGGAGGTTTTGTTACTAGGTGAGATTCAAAAATTTCATTTGAAAGAGCTTCCTGTTAATTGGCAAGAAATAGATGGATCAAAAGTGGATTTGGCTAGGGATTCCATTGCTATGGCTATTGACTTGGTGGTGACACGTTTGGCATATCTTTTGGGAATTTATAAACTAGATGAATGTGGAAGAGCGAATAAAAAAGAGCAGTAATAGATTTTTTAATACACATATTCATATATTGAAAGAGAAAAAAGAATTAAAATTACGAAAATCACAACAACTCCAACCCAAACTCCAACATCAACTCCAATAAACTAACCCCTTACTCAACTTTGTTAACAGATCCAGTCTTGACATCGTAAATGTAACCAGTTACAGGAACATCTAAGACTAATGGATTCTTCTTGAAAAAATCAACATCATCTTTGACACTTTGGGTCAAGTCACCAAATGGCAAGAACGCAAAGTGATCAACATTATGACCAGTTTCTTTTTCAACGATTCCTCTCAAGTCACCGTCAGAAAAGGTCAACATACCACAATCGGTGTGGTGTACAACAACAATTTCTCTTGTTACTAATAATCTCTGAGAAATGATAATACTTCTTAATGCATCGCTAGCTCTACCACCAGCATTTCTAATTACGTGGGCATCACCTTCTGTCAATCCAAGTGATGCAGCAGGATCAATTCTAGCGTCCATACATATAACGACAGCAACTTTCCTTGCAGGTGGAAGGGGTAAATTGCCCTTTGTGAAACTTGAAGTGTAAGATTGATTTGCTTGTTCAAATTCTTGAGCAACAGACATTTTTGTGATTGATTAGATATATGGGGGAACTAAAAGTTTTAAAGGGAAATTATTTATTGTTTATATAGTACGAGGAATATTACGGGGGAATTCGAGATTAAGAGAAAATATTGCAAACTGTGGCTCTCTTAGGACCTGATCCCTTGTTGACCTGTCTTAGCTACAGGAATTCTAAATCTAATTCAAAAATATAAATGCTCCTACTTTTACAATTTTTAGACGGCAAGGTTAAAAAAAATAGACAAAAGGGTGTACACATGGTTTAACAGTGTAATATTACATTTCATATTTTTCCCCTGGGTGCTCGGAATTTTGAATATAAATGTAATGTTGCAAAATAGCAAAGAAGTTGATCTAAGAAATTAATCATCTCAATCCTTTATCCTTTCGATTTTACCGACAGGCTGCTCACCCATTCGGTTCCAGATTTCAGGTATTTTCCTTTTTTTTTTTTTTTTTTTTTTTTTTTTTTTTTTTTTTTTTTTTTTTTTTTTTTTTTTTTTTTTTTTTTTTTTGCACCGAACAGATTATGAGCAGCCAGGAAAATTTATCTATTACAAAAATTCTTCAATTTTTTTTTTAACCAACCTTTCCATTTTAGTACAGTCCAAACATAGTCTTATAGGGAAATAATAGAAAATGTACGAGGAGTTGCCATTTGATGAATTGAAACTAGATTCTCAAAAGAGAAGAGTTGCCTATTTTTATGATCAAGATGTTGGTAACTACTTTTATGGGACTGGACATTGTATGAAACCACATAGAATAAGAATGACACATTCTCTTATTATGAATTATGAGTTATATAAAAAAATGGAGATATATAGAGCTCAACCAGCAAGTAACCTAGAACTTACGCAATTTCACACTGATGAATATATAGACTTCATTGATAGAGTCACACCAGATAATCTACATTTATTTGAAAGAGAGCAAGTGATTTTCAATGTTGGAGATGACTGTCCTGTTTTTGATGGGTTGGGAGAATTTTGTAAAATATCTTGTGGAGGCTCAATGGAAGGAGCAGCAAGATTGAATAAAGGTCAAGCAGATATTGCCATTAATTATGCCGGAGGATTGCATCATGCAAAAAAATCTGAAGCAAGTGGATTTTGTTATACAAATGATATTGTTTTGGGAATTATAGAGTTATTAAGATATCACCCAAGAGTATTGTATATTGACACAGATGTGCATCATGGTGATGGAGTAGAGGAAGCATTTTACACTAATGATAGAGTCATGACTTGCTCATTTCATAAATTTGGAGAGTTCTTTCCAGGTACTGGTAATCTTAACGATGTTGGGATTGGCAAAGGTAAATATCATTCAGTCAATATCCCTTTAAGAGATGGGATCGATGATGCATCATATAAATCTATTTTTGAACCTGTAATTGGAAAAATTATGGAATGGTATCAACCTTCTGCTGTTGTTTTACAATGTGGTGGCGATTCTTTGAGTGGTGATCGATTGGGTCCATTTAATTTATCGATGAGAGGACATGCTAATTGTGTTAGTTTTGTTCGATCATTTGGGGTACCTATGATGGTCTTAGGAGGCGGTGGTTATACGATCCGAAATGTTGCTAAAACTTGGGCTTTTGAAACTGGTATTTGTAATGGTCAAATTTTGCCCAAAGAGTTACCATACAATGGTTACTACGAGTATTATGCTCCTACTTATGAATTAGATGTAAGGTCTGCAAATATGAACAATGCAAATTCAAGAGAGTATTTGGATAAAATATTGACGCTGATTATATCCAATCTTGATCACACTAAACATGCACCTTCTGTACAAATGAACAATGTACCGTTGGATGTAGAAGATTTAGGTGACGTTGATGAAGATATGCCAGATGCAATTGATACGAAAGGTGGATCACAAGCAGCAAGGGATAAGCTAATACAACCGGAAGGTGAATTCTATGATGACGATGAAAAAGATAAAGGTGAAAAGAATATTGAAAATGGTAATGTGCAATTGACTAAAGACGAACAGAAAGAAATTGAAGAATTGAACAAAGAGTAGTTTATAATGTATTAATAGGGTTTGTAAAAGTGTAGGAATCAAACTAACTTGTGCTTCAAAAGGGTCTTTACACACTTTCAACCAGGTGACAGTTGATATTACCTCTGAAATAAAGTTGAAATTACCTTCCTCTACTAATCAAAACCCCCTCTTGGTCCACAATAACATTGTGGCTTTCTTTCAAGAACTTTCAAAACTTTATCCCTATTGTATTGTATCTTTTTTTTTTTTTTTTTTTTTGGGATTCAGCATATTCTTGGGAATGTACACACTATCTTAAGAATATTATACGATGCAAATTAGACAATAATACCACGGCAATGTCACTCTATTTTATGGAAATATAATATACCAAAAAAAAAAAGAAGTCTAGAACATCTTCTTGTTACAACGTTAAAATTTTTTTCCTACGTTATGATCTCTTCGTTTTCTTGGCAAGTTGGTATTAGCTACTTTTTCCCAACATCCAACACTAATGTGATGTATAGCAAGGCTGATGTTAAGTTTCGCCTCATACTAATGATTGGCAGTTTAAGGTAAAACCCATTTATAGACATTTCTTTCCGTAAATTTAAAGTTAATATGTTTAAACTTTTTTTTTTTTTTTGATGGGAGATAATAATTAGAAGTAAAATATGAAATAAAATATAAAAAACAAAATATACGAAATAAAAAGTAAAAAATAAAAAATAAACTTTAAAAGTAACTCGTATTGTTTCGTACACTACTGCACAATCCCAAAAGAGTAATTTTCTTCCCTAATACAGTAAAGTAAGATACTGCATTAAAAATAAAAAAATATGAATTAAACCATAGATGCATTTTTTAACATGCATCAGCGCAAACTACTTATTTTGTTATTTTGGTGTAAGTTTTCAGAAGAAAATACTGTTGTACCTTCTGTATAAGCTTTTGATCCCATCCGTATTGAGAATCCAATGAACTAAAAGTGTAACCTAAAAAGAAAATTGTTGCCAAAAAAGCTTAATATATGCCTTGAGTAATAAAGGGAGCCACAAAAAAAATTTTTTAAAAAAAAAGAAAAAACATTTATAATTTTAGGATAAGCCGCTGTCATTAAATTAAGGTTATTATATAACATCCACATATTCTTCAAATCTGTAAACAATGTCAAAATTTATCCATATATACTAACGTATTCTTCCGATTTCCACGTCTCGATCGTTAACTCGCTTACCCTAGTCTTTCGTTTAATTCCCCAGATCTTTAGTCGTCTTCTCGCTATATTTTCAAAGGATTCCCCAATAATGAAATTTTCAAACACTATCTTACCATCTTTATTGGCTATCCCTGCTCTTGCAGAAGAAATTGAAACCACCGTTGTCAGTACTATTACTGTCACTAAAACATTGTATACCCCAGAAGAGTCAAGTAGTCTACTTGCTGAAGCCTCAAGAGCTGCCTATGAAGCTTCATTGGCTTCTGTCAGTGCTGCTAGTGTTGCTTCTGTTATTGCCGCCTCAGTCAGTGCTGCTAGTGTTGCTTCTGTTAGTGCCGCCTCAGTCAGTGCTGCTAGTGCCGCCTCAGTCAGTGCTGCTAGTGTTGCTTCTGTCAAATCAGTCAAAGCTCAAATAGCTCAAGAAACTGGTGTAAAAGAAGTTGTTAAATCCAACTATAACGCAACAAATACTACCACTACCGCAGTTAAAAATGGAACTGCTCCAATTGCTACCACCACTTTACCTTCAAATGGAAACCACTCGGTTGCTGTCACTACTTTTGATGAAAAAATTTCATCTCAAGGTGCTGGTGCAGCTCTCAAAAATTCAGCTGTCACTGCTGGTTTATTGGCTCTTGCTGCTGCTTTGTTGTAAGAATCGATGCTGTTTTCTTATATCCTGCTCCCTAAAATAGGTTGCATTTATCGTTGTCCTACTTTTTTTTTCGTTCTTGTGTTAATTTATTCGGTTTCGCTATAATATGAATGTATATTATATCTATACTCTATTTCCTCGTAAATCATTCAAGTATTTTTCCTTTTCAAGAAGAAAATATTCTGTTTCAGTTAGACCCTGAGGTATTTTTGGCGGCACATGAGGTTTGTTAAATGTGTTATAGTCAACATCACTTGATTCATCCCAATTATGTTTCACTGCTCTTAGGAAAACACTAGGAGAAAATTTCCCATTCCCAAGGTACCCAGTTTCATTTGTTCTAAAATCTACTTTCAAATCATCTTTTGTAAGACTGCCTTCTTGAATTCTTTGTGAAAGGTTGAAATGTTCAGATGGTGTTGGTGCATAATACTGTGGATCTATTTCATCCGATTTCAATTTTACTGCTGGCATTTCATTTGATTGAATACCTAATGATTTTACTTGTTTATCCAATAAATAGACTTTCGTAGGAATAACATCGTCGTCATCATCAGCTCCAATCATATCAGCAGAGAATGGGATTGCTGTACTATTTGCCATATCAAATGATCTGGTGAATCCTCTGGATGCATATTTTTCATCTTTTGCAGGTGGAGGTGGTTTTCTTTGAGGTGATGTAGACGCTTTAGATGGTACGCAATCCTCTGAGGTAACCAAATGTGGTGGTGGAGCTGGAGGTGAATTGAACTCAATTTCAGGTAATGGTTCGTATAAATCTATATCAACAGCATTTTGACAAGAGATATCCCTTTCTAGTTGATCCAAATCGTTTGATTCGTATGCACTTATTGGAGAGATGCTCCTTCTTGTATTTAAAGAACTAAAAACCATAGGATGACTACCAGAACTATTAGGAGAAAGGGAATCGCCATTCTTCCAAAGTGTTGAAATGGGTTGTTTTTGTTGAAACTTGCCTGTAAATCTTGCCAACTTCAGAACATATTTCTTTGCGCCTTTCAAGTTTTCTTCATTTTCATCACTATTAACAAAAACTTCCCGATTAGAACTGACTGTACTTGAGTTTCCATTTTTCAAAAACTTCTTCAGAAATACAGATGACGTTTTACTTGTATCGGAAGTCTCCAGGTTTATGAATACATCATCTGCAACTCGGTTAAATTCAGGTTCTGGAATGAATGGCGCAGTTGGCAACTCTTTGTATTTTGACGGGCTGGATGACCTCATACTCTGATCCATTGGTTCTTCATTCACCACAACACTCTCATGAACAATCGGAACTTTCGGAGGTAAAATAGGTGCACTTGGATAAAAAGTCATTTCAAGATAAATCATCCCTGCTCGTTTCCCATTTTGATTTAGATCATACCATTTATCATAGATATATTTTCCATTTTCTTTATTCTCTAGATTCGTAAACACAACAGATGCGTCAATCTCTGTGTTTCCTATAGGAGTTGGGTCTCCCTTTGTTTCATCCAATACATCCACTTTCAATATTGGTCTTTTGTCTCTGGATAATTCAAATCTCGTTTCATGTGACCAAGAGGGTGTCTGGCCAGCTCGGAAGTCGGCATCTGTTTTTTTGGCATTGGTTCCTATTCTAGCAATCACATACGGAGATTGTTTATCCAATTTACGTCTATTTGGTAAATGTTTGGCTCTTATTATCATTACCACAAGTGTACCGTCGGCACAATTTGAATATTCATCTGTATTATCGGACATAGAATTGCCCCCTGATGAATTATTAGACACGGAATACATATAGTAGAAAGAATATCTATTTTAAAAAATAAGGAAAAAATTTTGTAAACATTAGAAATTCGTATATGAAAACTTGAAATAAAAGTCATAAATTTTTTTGTTCTATTTTATTAGCAGTGCCTTGATGTATCACGTGATCATGTTGTGTATTGTTCCCGATTGGGAAAATAAAACATTTTGGCATCAGATGGACACAGTTTGGGTGCACTTGTAGTACAGCAGATCACGTGATATAAGTCACCAAGTTGATTAGAAAGTAGGCTAGTACAGGTTGGATATATTCACTGTCCTCAAGACACTAGTAAGTACATTTCCAACAACTATACCATCTAAAACCTCTAAGTTGTACAGGAGAAAAAATTATAGATCTCTAGACTCTATTTTACGCTATTGTTGTCTATGGAACATTCTATACATATATTTTGAAACAAGTTGTCTCGCATAATATCAAAAAATGGAGACAGTTTATACGTATGTTGATATTAGTTCATTAAAAAAAAAAAAAAAATCAATCGTTATATTTATATTTATATATTTATATCCCGTAACTATATTACAAATCCAACGGAGTGCCTTTTTCTCTAGCGGCTTCACCATATTTCTTAATTCTAATAGCTTGTACAGCAATAAAACCACTAGTATCTTCAGGTGAGAAACCAGTCAATTCATCCATAGAAGATTCAGTTTCATCGTATAATTTTTCAGTATCTGAGGATCTACCCAAGATAGTGACTGATCCTTTATAAGCAGCGGCTCTAACAACACCGTTGACAGTTATTTGAGATGGTGGGATCATGGAACGAACGTACTCACCTTCTGGGGTGAAATACATACCGTTGTATAAAATTTTGGCCCATGTTGGTGTCACAAACTGATCTCTAATGGCTCTGACTTCACGATCCAAAGTTAAACCTTCCAAATCAACATGAGTGTTTCTTAAAATGGTTAAACCTGGAGTTTCATAACAACCTCTAGATTTAATACCAATGAATCTATTCTCCACAATATCAATTCTACCAACACCGTTTCTTCTAGCTAAGGAGTTGGCTTCAATAAATAATTCAACAGGATCAGTTACAACTTTTTTACCTTCATCCAAAATTAATTTGATTGGTAATCCCTTTTCAAAAACAACAGAGAATGCCTCTGGTTTAACTGGAGCATCGGTTGGATCAACAGTTAATTTCCACATATCCTTTGGTGGTGTAGTATCTGGGTTTTCCAATATACCAGCTTCAAAAGAAATGTGTGCCAAGTTTTCATCAGTGGACCATGGTTTAGCTTTAGTTTGAGCCACTGGGATATTCTTAGCAGCTGCGTATTCCAAAAGATCATTTCTACCAGCAAATCTTTGGAAGAATTCAGGATCTCTCCATGGTGCAATAACAACAACATCTGGTTTCAATGCATAGAAACTCAATTCAAATCTGACTTGATCATTCCCTTTACCAGTACATCCATGAGAAACGGCAAAACAACCATTTTCTTCGGCAACTTTAATTTGAGCTTGTGCAATAACAGGTCTAGCCAATGAAGTACCTAATAAATAAACATTTTCATAAATTGCATTGGATTGAATTGCTGGGAAACAAACTTTTTCAACAAATTCTTTTCTGACATCAACAACAACGAATTTAGTAGCACCAATTGCTAATGCTTTCTTCTCAGCAGCTTCAAAATCTTCTTCCTGACCAATGTTAGCCAAGAATGCAATAACTTCATAGCCTTGTTCTAATAACCAAGCTAAGATGACAGAGGTATCTAAACCACCAGAGTATGCTAAACAAACTTTTCCTTTAGACATTATAGTTAATAAATAAAATTTAGTAGTAAAGAAGAAAAGGAAAAAAACAAAAAAAGAAATATAAAGAAAATATCAAAAGAAAATTTCCTCTGACCCTTTTTATAGTGAAGAAAATGAAAAAAATTTTCCATCGCCAGGATAGATTAGCGCGGTAAATTAACCAATTGCCCAATTAGTCATAATTTGTGTTGTGCACGACTCTAATTTGATTTGATGGAGAGAAAACACTGTATTTGAGTCGCATTGGTAGCGCTATTTATGACTGATTAAGAGCGTGTAATAAAACCTCTTGTTTTTGATGTAACTCATTTTTTTTTTTCGTAGATCTAGGTAAATACATGTACAACTTTCAGGAAATTACAACTCCGATGAAAAATTAACTCCGGTCCATTACCTTTTCCATGATTTGCTATTCTTACCCAAGAAATTTGAGATCAATCCTTTTCTCACTCCCCTCTTTGCCGTTCATATAATTAACTGAACGGCAACAAAAAATTCTGTTACCAAAAAAAAAAAAAAAATAAAAAATTGACATCCAATCTTCAATAATGAACACATGGATGACTACTGTGTAAGCAGAAAAAATGTAGTCATTCATTCACACTTGAATTCCCTACACTAAAAATTGGAAACAAGAGAAAAAAAAAAAATTATATAAAGAGAAAAAGATTCAGAGTCATATGAATCACACTATATATGAAGGTGTCAAAAATTTTCCCCACAAAATTAATATCTCTTAGTAAATAACAAATGGAGTTGAAGAAAGTAGGTGTAACACATGCAATTAGAGAGAAACTAAATTTTTATGACGAAAGACTATGGAAACGATTTAGTGCCAGAAGATTAGAATTAATTGATACATTAGATTTAAGTTCTAAAAAAGCAAGTGAGCAAGAACAAGAGATACGGAAAGTTGCGGAAACTTTAAGGGCAGAATTTGAATATCCTGTTTCATATGCAGCTGATTTTAATAAATTGGTTAGAGCTGCAGTTCAAAGTGTGCGGAGAAATAGAAAACGATCTTCTAAGAAACAACCCGATGATAGTATGAAAAGAGTGAAGTTGGATGCCAGTGAAAAACAACAGGATAACTTTTTGTCTGAAATTGTTCATAATGAAGATGAAGTTTACGATGTAAATTACAACCGAACTAAAACATTTACAAATAATGACCAAGCAAAAGATGCTATTGATATAATGACTAAACCGAGATTACCACCACTAGCTAATTTGAGTATGAATGATACTATGAGTATACCGCTGGCAGAGGCAGCGAAAAAGAATATACTCAACAAGATCGAAAGATCAAACACGTGCAACAACAGTGTCAGTTCTAAACTGGAAAGTTTACAATTTTTAGGGAAATCAATAATGTCTACGTGTATCGGATACTTATTTGAAAAATCATTTGTTCATCTCAATTTACAATCGATGGTTTATTTACGAAAGAAACTAACCAGCGAAGCATCAATAGCGAGATTTTTCCGTCTTTTGGATCCGACAAATACAAGTGTAATCAATGATGAAACCGCAATGATTTCGTTGCATATTTTATTAGGTGGAATGGTAATGGATTTTGGTTTTGAAGAAGTGATACTACCTATTTGTGAGATTTTGTATATATCGGTGTTAGAAGAATATCCATTGATTGCAAAGAACTCGTATCCATTTCGGAGTGATGAAGAGACGTTTAGTTCTAATGGTGTGGCAGACAATGATGCTAATTCATTAAGTAAATTGGCTGAAGTTGCATCACATTTACAAAGCACTAGTCGAAACACATCAACATCGACTATGGTGCCATCAAGAAGTGTTTCTCCGACGCCACCTCCTAGACCATCTTCATCGGCATCTTACAAAAAGAGAGTTTACTTGAAGTTTTTTAATCAAAGAATGGAATTTTTCTATCCTGCTAAAATTGCAGCAGCTCCACGATATAATGAGTTACTGGAGAACGCGAGGTCATTGTTTAAATTGCCTGATAGTACTGTTTATATCAAACATCACGGTAAGATTATTCAAAGCGATTTAGAATTAGAAAAAGTGTTCAAGAACGAAGACGATGTAATTGAGTTAGAAATCTTTACCCATAATTCAATGCCAATTTATGAGATGCATAGGAGATTATCCCAGCAGCAACATGTACACCATCCCCCACCACCACAACCAGTACACGATGGACACAGGATTATATTACCACCTCCTATAAACTCAAATGCAATCAATCCAACATCTGGTTTGAATTTAGGACAGTTTAGTTTTGTTTCTAATTCAGAAGAAGTTACTCATCAACAGGTGCCTCCTCCACCTCCGCAACCTATTTTACCTAAATTTCAACCGTTATTATAGAGCGTGTGTATTAGACTAATTTAAAAACTGGTTATGTGTAGTTGACATTAATTAGAGCGCATGTTACTAACAAAATTTTGTTGGTTGTCTCTTCATATTTGTTGCAAAATTCTTTTTTTCTTTTTTTTTTTTTTTTTTTTTTTTTTTTTTTTTTTTTTTTTTTTTTTTTTTTTTTTTTTTTTTTTTTTTTTTTTTTTTTTTTTTTTTTTTTTGGGTTGTGTGGATAGACACAACAAATAATAAAATGTTGGGTGTAATTAATATACACTACCCTGGTCTCATTTACAAGAGGTTAACTCCCTATAAGTTTGTTCTTATATTGACGATACTAACTAGTTAGTCAACTGTAACTGTTTTAATCGCATGGATTAGCTATACTAAGGGTGTAGTTATTTCGCATCACTCGGAATAGAGACCTTAACCAATAAACTCCGAAAATTAACAAAATGAGTGTAGTATTATTATATACAGTACTCAACAAATTTTAGTACAAATCCCAAAATAACAATTTTATTATTCAACCCTTTGTAAATTGATTTTATTAAGCGTTTATGTGATCTTTTTAAATCCCGATAGTTACCCCCATTTTCTTTTTCCTCTCGTTGATTATAGATATACATATATATATATATCCTACTTCACGTCTACCCTTTTCTACTTTTTTTTTTTTTTCATCCATTTTTAAAATTTTCAAGCATTATTTTCATTTGTTTGTTTGTTAGTTCTTCTACCATTTCATAATTTCATAAATTGAATTCTACTACTACTACTATACTTCACTTATTAGAAAAACTGATTTCATTATAGAACATCAATTATATACAAGTCTTTTATTAATAGGTATGTCGCTTGCAATTCACTCATATAATGACAAAGGAATATTTCCTCCAACCGTTACTTTCGGAGATTTATTTTAAAGACGCGCAATGTTTCGGTCTGTGTATCTTTGGGTAAAGAAAAATTTTGTTGAGAAGTTAAAAAAAGTTACAACCACAAAAGAATACAATCCAACATTTTACTTAAAGTTATCAAGACCCCCATTCGTTCTATTTGGTTTATAAACATATTCCTTTGTTATTTTTTATGAGATGGAAAATATCTACATCTTCAAAATTTACTAACTCACTTGTACATAGATTTCACACTTCTACATATAAACCATTATTTATTCCATTCCGTCAATATATCCCATTTAAAAATTTATTCAAAACGCTTATGATGACAGATCCATCACCAAGTCCAACTGATTCCATCAGTTATACCAGATTCCATGAAGATTTGCCATCTCATTTTTTAGGAGGAAACTCCGTTTTAATTGCAGAACCATCTAAAGTTACCGATTTTGTCAAAACTCATCAAGGTCACACTGTTATTTCAAAAGTTTTGATTGCCAATAATGGTATTGCTGCAGTCAAAGAAATCAGGTCAGTCAGAAAATGGGCTTATGAAACATTTGGTGATGAAAAAGCTATACAATTTACAGTCATGGCCACACCAGAAGACTTAGAAGCTAATGCAGAGTATATAAGAATGGCAGATCAATTCGTTGAAGTTCCAGGTGGTACAAACAATAATAATTATGCCAATGTTGATTTAATTGTTGAAATAGCAGAAAGTACCAACGTTCATGCTGTTTGGGCAGGTTGGGGTCATGCTTCTGAAAATCCTTTATTACCAGAAAAATTGGCTGCTTCAAAAATTATATTTATTGGTCCTCCAGGATCAGCTATGAGATCGTTGGGTGATAAGATCTCTTCTACAATTGTTGCTCAGCATGCAGATGTTCCTTGTATTCCATGGTCAGGTACTGGGGTTGATGAAGTTAAAATTGATCCACAAACTAACTTGGTCTCTGTTTCTGATGAAGTTTATGCCAAAGGTTGTTGTACCAGTCCTGAAGATGGTTTAGAAAAGGCTAAACAAATTGGCTTTCCAGTTATGATTAAAGCTTCAGAAGGTGGTGGTGGTAAAGGTATTAGAAAAGTTGATGATGAGAAGAATTTTATTAGTTTATATCAACAGGCTGCTAATGAAATTCCTGGTTCTCCAATTTTTATAATGAAATTAGCTGGTGATGCCAGGCATTTGGAAGTTCAATTATTAGCAGATCAATATGGTACCAACATTTCACTTTTTGGAAGAGATTGTTCAGTTCAAAGAAGACATCAAAAAATTATTGAAGAAGCTCCAGTTACAATTGCCAACAAGGATACTTTCCACGAAATGGAGAATGCAGCCGTAAGATTGGGTAAATTGGTTGGTTATGTTTCTGCAGGTACTGTTGAATATCTTTATTCTCATGCTGAAGACAAATTTTATTTCTTAGAATTAAATCCAAGATTACAAGTTGAACATCCAACTACTGAAATGGTCACAGGTGTCAATTTACCAGCGGCTCAATTACAAATTGCTATGGGTATTCCAATGCACAGAATTAGAGATATTAGAACTTTGTATGGTGCTGATCCACACTCTGCCACTGAAATTGATTTTGAATTTAAATCTGAGAGTTCCTTGGTTAGCCAAAGAAGACCAACTCCTAAAGGTCATTGTACTGCATGTCGTATTACTTCAGAAGATCCTGGTGAGGGTTTCAAACCAAGTGGTGGTTCATTACATGAGTTAAATTTCCGTTCTTCATCTAATGTTTGGGGTTACTTCTCGGTTGGTAATCAATCTTCTATCCATTCATTTTCAGATTCTCAATTTGGTCATATTTTTGCATTTGGTGAAAATCGTCAAGCATCAAGAAAGCATATGGTTGTTGCATTGAAAGAATTAAGTATTAGAGGTGATTTCAGAACTACTGTTGAATATTTGATCAAGTTATTGGAAACTCCAGATTTTGAAGACAACACCATTACTACTGGTTGGTTGGATGAATTAATTACAAAGAAATTAACTGCCGAAAGACCTGATAGAATAGTTGCTGTTGTTTGTGGTGCTGTTACCAAAGCTCACATTCAAGCTGAAGAAGAAAAGAAAGATTATATGCAGTCTTTAGAAAAGGGCCAAGTCCCACACAAGAATTTGTTAAAAACAATCTTTCCAGTTGAATTTATTTATGAAGGTGAAAGATATAAATTTACTGCTACCAAATCATCTGAAGATAAATATACTTTATTCCTTAATGGTTCAAGATGTGTTGTTGGTGCTCGTCCATTATCTGATGGTGGATTGTTATGTGCCTTAGATGGTAAATCCCATTCTGTTTATTGGAAAGAAGAAGCTGAAGCAACTAGATTATCTGTTGATGGTAAGACTTGTTTATTAGAAGTTGAAAATGATCCAACGCAATTAAGAACACCTTCTCCAGGTAAATTGGTTAAATATTTAGTTGATAGTGGTGAACATGTTGATGCTGGTCAAGCTTATGCTGAAGTTGAAGTCATGAAAATGTGTATGCCATTGATTGCTCAAGAAAATGGTGTGGTTCAATTGATCAAGCAACCGGGTTCAACTGTTAATGCTGGTGATATCTTGGCTATTTTAGCATTGGATGATCCTTCTAAAGTTAAACATGCTAAACCTTTTGAAGGTACTTTACCACCTATGGGAGAACCAAATGTTTTGGGATCCAAAGCTGCTAATAAATTCAATTATTATGCTACTATCTTGAAGAATATTTTGGCCGGTTACGATAATCAAGTTATTTTGAATTCAACTTTGAAAAATTTGACAGAAGTATTGAAAGATAAAGAATTACCTTTTTCAGAATGGCAACAACATATCTCAGCTTTACATTCCAGATTGCCTATTAAATTAAATGAATCGTTGAGTACTTTGGTTGAAAGAACACAAACGAGAGGTGGAGAATTCCCAGCTCGTCAAATTTTGAAACAAATCAACAAAACTGTCTCTGAATTTGATAATGATTTGTTAAAAGATGTTGTTGCTCCATTGATTTCTATTGCAACTCGCTATCAAAATGGTTTAGTTGAACATGAATATGATTACTTTGCATCATTGATTAATGAATACTATAATATTGAAAGTTTGTTTGTTGGTGATAACGTCAGAGAAGATGATGTTGTTTTGAAATTAAGGGATGAAAACAAATCAGATTTGAAAAAGGTAATTGGTATTTGCTTGTCTCATTCACGTGTTAGTGCTAAGAATAATTTAATTTTGGCTATTCTTGAAACTTATGAACCATTATTACAATCAAACTCATCTGTTGCTGTATCTATTAGAGATGCATTAAGAAATATTGTTCAATTAGATTCTCGTTTATGTGCTAAAGTTGCTTTGAAAGCTAGAGAAATTTTAATTCAATGTTCATTGCCATCCATCAAGGAAAGATCTGATCAATTAGAACACATTTTAAGATCTGCTGTTATTCAAACATCTTATGGTGAAGTTTATGCTAAACATAGAGAACCTGATTTGAATATAATTCAAGAAGTGGTTGACTCCAAACACATTGTCTTTGATGTCCTATCTCAATTTTTGGTCAATCCTGATTCTTGGGTGGCTATTGCAGCTGCTGAAGTTTATGTTAGACGTTCCTATCGTGCTTATGATTTAGGTAAAATTGAATACCATATTCATGATAGACTTCCAATTGTTGAATGGAAATTTAAATTGGCAAATATGACTGTTGCTAGATTGAATGATTCCCAAAGACTTGATACCGAGGAGGCTACTACTATGAAACACGCTGCATCTGTCTCTGATTTATCTTTTGTTGTTGATCCAAAAACTGAGCATACTCCAAGAACAGGTATTTTAGTTCCAGCTAGACATTTAGATGATATTGATGAAATTATTGGTGTTGCCTTGGAACAATTTCAACCAACTGATGCAATTTCATTCAAGGCCAAAGGTGAAACCCCTGAATTGTTGAATGTCTTGAACATTATTGTCACTAATATTGATGGTTATTCAAATGAAGAAGAGTATTTGGCCAGGGTTCATGAAATATTGCAAGAATATAAAGATGAATTGATTGGTGCTGGTATACGTCGTATCACGTTTGTTTTTGCTCACCAAATTGGTATTTATCCAAAGTACTACACTTTTTCTGGTCCATCATATGAAGAAAATGAAGTCATTAGACATATTGAACCAGCTTTGGCATTCCAATTGGAATTAGGAAGATTAGCTAATTTTGATATTAAACCAATTTTTACCAACAACAGAAATATCCATGTTTATGAAGCAATTGGTAAAAATGCCCCAGCAGATAAAAGATTTTTCACTAGAGGTATTATAAGAAGTGGTGTTCTCAAAGATGATATTAGTATTGCTGAATATTTGATGTCTGAATCAAATAGATTAATGACTGATATTTTAGATACTTTAGAAGTTATTGACACTTCCAATTCAGATTTGAATCATATTTTCATTAATTTCTCAAATGTTTTTAATGTCCAACCATCAGAAGTTGAAGCTGCATTCGCATCATTTTTGGAAAGATTTGGCAGAAGATTATGGAGATTAAGAATTACTGGTGCTGAAATTAGAATTGTTTGTACTGACGACAATGGTGTTTCTTTCCCATTACGTGCTATCATTAATAATGTTTCTGGATATGTTGTTAAATCTGAGTTATATTTGGAAGTTAAAAATCCTAAAGGTGAATGGGTATTTAAATCAATTGGACATCCTGGATCTATGCATTTAAGACCAATTTCTACGCCATACAGAGCAAAAGAATCATTACAACCAAAACGTTATAAAGCACATAATATGGGTACCACATATGTTTATGATTTCCCAGAATTATTCCGCCAAGCCACAATTTCTCAATGGAAGAAATATGGTAAGAAAGTACCAAAGGATTTTTTTACTTCATTGGAATTAATTACAGATGAAAATGATACATTGACTGCTGTTGAAAGAGATCCAGGTTTTAATAAAATTGGTATGGTTGGTTTCAAAGTTGTAGTCAAAACCCCAGAATATCCGCGTGGTCGTCAATTTATCATTGTTGCTAATGATATCACTCATAAAATTGGTTCTTTTGGTCCTGAAGAAGATAATTATTTCAATAAGTGTACTGAATTAGCTAGAAAATTGGGCATTCCAAGAATATATCTTTCTGCAAATTCTGGTGCTAGAATTGGTGTTGCTGAAGAATTGATGCCATTATATCAAGTTGCTTGGAATGAAGAAGGCTCTCCAGATAAAGGTTTTAGATACTTATATTTGACTCCTGAAGCTAGAAAATCATTAGATTCAGATGGTAAAGGTGATAGTGTTGTTACTGAACGTATTGTTGAAGAAGGTCAAGAACGTCACGTGATCAAAGCCATTATTGGTGCTGAAGATGGATTGGGTGTTGAATGTCTTAAAGGATCTGGATTAATCGCTGGTGCAACTTCTAGAGCTTATAAGGATATTTTCACAATTACATTGGTAACTTGTAGATCAGTTGGTATTGGTGCTTATTTAGTTAGATTAGGTCAAAGAGCTATTCAAATTGATGGTCAACCGATTATTTTAACTGGTGCTCCTGCTATCAATAAATTATTGGGAAGAGAGGTTTACTCATCAAATTTACAATTGGGTGGTACTCAAATCATGTACAATAATGGTGTTTCTCATTTGACTGCTAATGATGATTTGGCTGGTGTTGAAAAAATTATGGAATGGTTATCTTATGTTCCTGCTAAGCGTGGTTTGCCTGTTCCTATATTAGAATCTGAAGATACTTGGGATAGAGATGTTGATTATTATCCACCAAAACAAGAGGTATTTGATGTCAGATGGATGATTGAAGGTAGAGAAGTTGATGGCGAATATGAATCTGGTTTGTTTGATAAAAATTCATTCCAAGAAACATTATCTGGTTGGGCTAAAGGTGTTGTTGTTGGAAGAGCCCGTCTTGGTGGTATTCCAATTGGTGTTATTGGTGTTGAAACAAGAACTGTTGAAAACTTGATTCCTGCTGATCCTGCCAATCCAGATTCTACTGAAACATTGATTCAAGAAGCTGGACAAGTTTGGTATCCTAATTCCGCTTTTAAAACAGCTCAAGCAATCAATGATTTTAACAATGGTGAACAATTGCCTTTGATGATTTTAGCTAATTGGAGAGGTTTCTCTGGTGGTCAAAGAGATATGTATAATGAAGTTTTGAAATATGGTTCTTATATTGTTGATGCTTTGGTTGATTTCAAACAACCTATATTCACTTATATACCACCAAATGGTGAATTACGAGGTGGTTCATGGGTTGTTGTTGATCCTACTATTAATGCTGATATGATGGAGATGTATGCAGATGTTGATTCAAGAGCAGGTGTTTTAGAACCAGAAGGTATGGTTGGTATCAAATATAGACGTGATAAGTTATTGGCTACTATGCAAAGATTAGATCCGACATATGGTGAATTGAAAGCTAGATTAAATGATTCTTCATTATCACCAGAAGAACATACTAAAATTAGTGCTAAATTAACTGCTCGTGAAAAGGCATTATTACCAATTTATGCTCAAGTTTCAGTTCAATTTGCTGATTTACATGATAGATCTCAACGTATGTTGGCTAAAGGTGTTATTAGACAAGAAATCAAATGGTCTGATGCTAGACGTTTCTTCTTCTGGAGATTACGTAGAAGATTGAATGAAGAATATATTTTGAAATTAATTAGCGATCATGTCAAGAATGGTAATAAAATAGAAATAGTTGCAAGATTAAAGAGTTGGATGCCTACTGTTGAGTATGATGATGATCAAGCTGTTAGTGTCTGGATTGAAGAGAATCACGCCAAATTGCAAAGTAAGATTCAAGAATTGAAACAAGAATCAGCCAGATCTAACATTGCTAGATTATTACTTGAAGATCCAGATAGTGCTATTGCTGCTATGAAAGATTATGTTGGTAGATTGTCTGATGAAGAAAAGGAAAATTTTATAAAATCTTTGAATTAGAAACACTTTAGACGTTTAATAAATATTTTAAAGTTATACGGCAGTTGGTTTTTGGCTTTTTGTTTTTTGTTTTTTTTGTTTTTTTTTATTTTTTTTGTTTTATTTTTTTTTAGTATGCTCTACCTATATAACTACTTTTTCTAATTTTCTTTGTTTTTTTTTTTTTTTTTTTTTTTTTTTTTTTTTTTTTTTTTTTTTTTTTTTTTTTTTTTTTTTTTTTTTTTTTTTTTTTTTTTTTTTTTTTTTTTTTTTTTTTTTTTTTTTTTTTTTTTTTTTTTTTTTTTTTTTTTTTTTT
>JAKTXM010000050.1:0-25479 GCA_030582575.1 Candida buenavistaensis | reverse complement strand
AA
Source organism: Candida buenavistaensis (assembly GCA_030582575.1). NCBI lineage: Eukaryota > Fungi > Ascomycota > Pichiomycetes > Serinales > Debaryomycetaceae > Candida > Candida buenavistaensis. The sequence continues at coordinate 25,477 of JAKTXM010000050.1, read as the reverse complement.
TTGGTGTTTTGCATTTTCGCACGAATCTTATTTAGTCTCACTTCATCCAAAAGAAAATATTGATACATTTATAGCATATGATTCAACGTATCCAGAAGAACTACAAGTTCAAGAACTAATCAATACTAAATTTAAAATTGGTAATTTTTCAGGATTTTCCTTTTCAGGAAACTTTTCTAAGGAAGTATTAGAAAGATTAGAAAGATGTCCATTAGTTGAAGAAGTCGTCCCTGATGTTATGGTCAAAGCCTATGATGTTGAATTTCAAAACCAAGCACCAAGACATTTGGCTAGGATAAGCAGACGTAGACGATTAAAGCCAATTATAAAGTATCCATACATATATGAATCTGATTTCGTTGGTAAAAAAGTTAATGCATATGTGGTTGATTCAGGTGTTGCCATCGGGCATCCGGAATTTCAAGGAAGAGCAAGAACAGGTAAAGATCTAACTGATGAAGGTCCTGGTGATAATAATGGGCATGGAACGCATGTTGCTGGATTGATTGGATCTCATACGTATGGTGTTGCAAAGGGAGTGGAGATTATTGATATCAAAGCATTGAATTCAAAAGGAACTGGTCAATTGAGTAGTATTCTTGTTGCAATTGAATATGCCGTTAATCATAGACTAAAATCAAAACGTATGGGTGTAGTTAATCTATCCTTGGGTGCTTTTAAGAATAAACTACTCAATAAAGCAATTGAACAAGCAACAAAAACTGGATTGGTGTTTGTAGTTGCTGCTGGGAATAGCAATATTAATGCATGTCTTACAAGTCCATCATCTTCTCCTTATGCCATTACCGTTGGTGCGATAGATGATTATAATGATTCAATCACAAGTTTTTCTAATTGGGGTGAATGTGTTGATATTTTTGCAAGTGGAGCATATGTGAAAAGCGTTAATTCCAGAAGTCATGTTAAACCTCTGATTTTACTGGGTACTTCCATGGCTGCTCCTGTTGTTGCAGGAATGGTAGCTAATATGTTGAATGAAGGGACTGAACCGGAATCAATCAAGGAAGAATTGATAGAAATGTCAACAAAAGGGAAAATTGCAAAATCCTCTTTATTTTTGAGAAAGAAAACTCCCAATAGAATAGCTTACAATGGAATTTGTTCTGGTTATTATAAAAATGAAGAAGATTGTTTTAGTGATTGAACTGAAGTCCATAACATATAAAAAGTGGCAAGGCATACGATTTGGTTGTAATCTATAAGATCCATGAAGGAATATCAAAGAACCGATAACATCAATCAAGATACATTATTTTTGTTATGTCGAAAGCATATAAATAAATATCAAATCCCTGAATTAAAAAGAAAGGTTCCTTTTCGGTCCCTTCTTTTATATATATTGTACTATTTATTTATCATGCTATTTACCTTGATTTATGTGTTTATCACGTATATCCACCGATGCTTTGGAGATGACCTGTACTTTGTATCACTCAAATCAACAGAATCGATGGATGAGTTTATGGACTATGATAGAAGGTACCCTAAACATCTACAAGTACGGGATTTTATAAGCAATTCAATTGCGATTGGAGAATTTAAAGGGTTTTCCGGGAAATTTTCCAAGGAGATAATTGATAGATTAAAAAGATGTCCGTTTGTTCAAGAAATCACTGAAGATATCACGTTCAATGCATTTGAATTTGAAGTTCAGGAAGATGCTCCAAGACATTTAGCACGAATTAGTAGAAGAAAAAGAATGAAGCCCAATAAGCTGTACCCGTACATGTATAATACTGATTATCTGGGACAAGGTGTCAATGCATATGTTATAGATTCTGGAGTTGAGGTTGAGCATCCGGAATTTGAAGGAAGAGCAATTTCTGGACATGATTTCACTAAGGAAGGATCCGGTGACAATAATGGTCATGGAACTCATGTTGCTGGACTAATTGGGTCTTCCACTTATGGAGTGGCCAAGAGTGTAAGAATAGTTGAAGTTAAAGCGTTGAATAGCAAAGGCGCAGGTTCACTCAGTACCATATTAGGTGCTATAGATTTTGCTGTCAATCACAGATTAAAATCGGGACGCAAAGGTGTTGCAAACTTGTCTTTAGGTGCTTACAAAAATCATATTTTGAATAAAGCAATTGAGCAAGCGACAAATACAGGATTGGTTTTTGTAGTAGCTGCAGGAAATTCAAATATCAATGCATGCATGACAAGTCCAGCAAGTTCAAAGTATGCAATAACTGTTGGTGCTATAGATGACTATAATGATTCAGTTACTGCTTTTTCCAATTGGGGTGAATGCGTTGACATATTTGCCAGTGGTGCATATGTAAGAAGTGTAGATGCACGTAACCACGATAAAACTCAAGTATTATCTGGAACATCTATGGCATCGCCAATTGTCACTGGTGTCGTTGCTAGTCTTTTGAGTCAAGGTATTGAGCCGTGGGATGTCAAAGGTGTTTTGATAAAAATGGCCGCTAAAAATAGAATATCCAAGGCGTCACTTTTCTTGAGAAAGAAAACGCCAAATAGAATTTTATACAATGGAATTAGAGAAAAGGATTTTGAACGATATGAAGAAGAAGATGGTGACGATTAGGTTTTATTTTTTATTTTTTTTTTTTTCTATGTGTATTAAATACAGTTTTGTTTTTTATGTACTGAAAGACATACATTCTCTAGTGTGATAGATTTTTCCACATACCAAAAAATCTCAACATTGTAAGTGTCTCCCAATATCGATCTCAAAGCATGTACTCGACTTTCATCAATCAATCGCCTTGCCTTTAATCCAATTGCTTCTCTTTGATGACTATCAAAGCCAAATGAATCTTTTTCTTCTGTCGTTTTCTTTTCAAGCGCCCATGAGACTAATTTTTTGAGTATGTTAAAGGATTGGATTGTAGTGAATCCATTGGTGTGTAAATATTGTTTTGATTGTGGTAACAATTGATCCGCGGAACATACATGACGACAACACATTGCTATTAGTACTCCTCCAAATTTGTTATCTCTTATTACTGAAGAATTAAGAATCAGCTTTAATGTAAGGTCTGTTGCAGCTCCACATAAATGTTTCGATATCCCTACAACCTTATTAATTTTCAAATCTGCCAAAAATTTATCCAAGTTTAAATCTTTGATATCAATCTTGCTTCTTTTTATTTGTGGTGTGAGTTGGGTGTTTTCAGAATCCAGCACTATCTTACTATCCGCTTTCAATCTATTCTTACCTCTATCAATTAAACCAAATCCATAGCCGGTACTTGATTCACCTTGTTTTAGTATACACTGGTTCAAATACCTCAGCAACTCCCCCTTTCCTGCTCCAAATTCCACGTAGAATTTACTACTATTGAGTAATTCAATTCTGTCCAAGTTGGCAATTATTGAATTTTGTTGGATTGGGTGCTTTTGATTTGATTTTTCATCTAATCTACTTTGCAATCCTTCGTGATGGTGTATTTTATACTCTAGAGGTTCAAATTCTATATTCTTTAAAAGTTTGATATACTTTTCCATTAGCGTGTCTGACTCTTGTTCGACTTCGAAAGAAAAATGTTCTCCCTGTAAGTTCTTATTACAATCAAGTTCAAATGATGGATCTTTATTCTCAATTGGACGATCATTGCACTTTTTCATATGTTGTTTTAAATCCTTTTTCCAAACTGTATGGCTCAGGCTGTATGGGCATGGAATTCTTTCTTCTTTGAACAGTTCATCGTGGATCATATGTTCTGAGCAATAATTCACCCCTTCTTTGCGTAACATTTTGCATCTTCGGTTTTTCTTAGGTAGGACAAATTGACATACTAGCACTTCGTTGAGTTTTCTCTTTTTGGGTTGTGTCATTGCTTTGGCACTCATCGCCAAAAAAAAAAAAAAAAAAAAAAAAACAAATGAAAATTAAAAATAAAATTGAAAAACTCATCGCTCCTTCAACATGAAGTCCAATAACCAAATGTGGAAACTTGATTTGTTGGAGTCTAAGTTTAATAAAACAACTCCACGATTTCCTCATACAAAGAAACTTTTACTAGCTAGTAATCACAATTCTAAACTTTTGAAAAAACTACCAAAATCAGTAGAGGAAGCACAGGTAGAAATTGATGAGATAAAATCAAATATATTCCAGAAAAAATATCATTCAGCATATTCTAAGCTATTTAAGGAAATATCCAAAGTCACTATCCCTGTGGATAATGAAAATTTTGTAAGACAGTTGATAACTTCCAAATTGATAAAGTTGATCCAATCCACGATATTGAACTCTAAAGAATTAAAATCCAACCCACCTGTATATATCGGATCAGAACTAAAAGAAATAGTGATTGATAAAAGCAATGATTTCAATCCTTCGAAATTTTATATTGCATACTGTCAAAACAATAAGGAGGTGAATAAGTTCGTTGCGAATCATTGGAATAATAAGAACATAAAGAAAATTTTAGATGAGATCGAATGGTCATTTAGAATTGTACGAGGTAATTTGAGCAAACAAGAAAAAGAAGAAAGAAGTAAAGTAACAGGAAAATCTGTCGAAGAACTGGATGAAGAGCCAAGTGATGAATCCAGTGAAGAAGAAGAAGAAGAAGAAGATGATGATGATGATGATGATGATGATGATGATGATGATGATGATGATGATGATGATGATGATGATGATGATGATGATGATGATGATGATGATGATGATGATGATGATGATGATGATGATGATGATGATGATGATGATGATATCTCTGAATCTGCCGACGATGTTAATCAATCAGATCTTGAAAAGGCATATGAGAACTTTGCAGTTTATGACAACCTTGATGACGCGTCAGATGAAGAGCCACACCCCGATTTGGATCCAAATGTAAATTATAATGAAGTCACGGATGAAGAACCGTCAGGTGACGAAGATGAAGAAAGTTCTGATGACTTTTTCGAAGAGGAACGACCAACGAAAAAGCAAAAACAAGACCATAATCTCCCAGAACTTGCGTCTGGGTATTTTTCAGGTGGTTCAGACGATGAGGATGATATTGACAACGATAAAATAGTAAAACAAATAACTATGCAACGTAAAAATAGAAGGGGCCAGCGAGCAAGACAGAAGATATGGGAAAAAAAGTACGGCAGAGAAGCCAAACATGTTAAGAGGGATCAAGAAAGAATTGCTAGTGAAAGACAACAAAGACAGTTAGAATTTGAAGAAAGACAGCGTAAACGTGAATTGAAAGCAAAATTATTAGCAGAGAAACAAAAAACTGGTGCAAATGCATTACCACTTGGAGAGCGTAAAAGCGCACCAACAGAAGAAAAGGCTATGCATCCATCTTGGGAAGCTAAGAAATTAGAAAAGGAAAAACTAAAGAATGTGAAATTTCAAGGTAAAAAAGTTGTATTTGACTAGTCTATAGTAAATCGTAATTTATTTCAAACTTTGAACGAATTTCGTCTTCAGATATTGGCTGACACCATGCTTCACCTTTTACAATAAAGTAATAATGACATTTTTCTGGCTCACTAACTGAAATCAATTCAGGACCTTTACCACATTCAAACTCGATTGTAGCTGATCTTTGTGGTCCATTCCAACATTTAGCGCCCTTGTCGAAATAAACTTTCCCATTTTCGTATTTTTTGAAATTACCAATCAAAACGTCATCTTGAACTATAGAATCTAAAAGATTGACTCTGTAATTATAACCGCCTAGATTTTTGGTGATTGTATTAGAGCCGAAAGCTCTAAGTATATCCTCTGGTCCATAATCATCGTTTAAATTGTTCTTGATAGCTTCTAATTTTAGCTCAATCTTGTTGATTTCTTTTTTTTGTTGATCAATTTTACTAGATAATTCATCATTCGATAAATTTGATCTAACTTGTGCTTGTGGCTTTGTTAAGAATGTGTCTGTAAATAATTGGAAATAATGGTGAATCATATTTCCAATAGTAGGTTTAATAGCAACGTCTCCGTTATGGTTAAGACTTTTTGCTACATCTGCCAATTGTTTAAGAACTCTATTGGTTTCCTTTATGTCTTCCATAACATCTTCCTCCTTGTTTGAAATATACTCTTGATACTTGTGGATTGAATCCTTGACAGCAGGATCATTAAAATTCGGATTATACTCATTTGCCAATTTTTCCAAAAGCCTCTCCAATGACTGAATTTTGTGTTCCTGTTTCATCATTTCGTCACTGTGGGATTCCAACCTCAATGCTAAATCAGTAAAACGCTCTCCCAAGACATCAAATACAGAAATGTCTTGCTTGTTGGTACTTTCTAATTCTAATTCAAGCTGATTTAATTGTGACTTTTTTTGAGGTAAACTGGATTCCAATTTTTTTAATTCATTAATTAATATTCTTCTCTTTTGATGGGCCAATTCAATAATGTTTTGTTTCTTTTTCAATGCGTCAGATATAAAATTTTCAAGTCTCTGCTTGTAATCTTGGTATTGTATATGTATTTCTTTACATTTATTCTCACAAATCCCTAATTCATCAGATCCGTCACAACAAATATCGTAGTCACACACTCCGTCATTCACTTTGAATTGATCGATATAATTTGGAAAATACCCCTTGTTTGCACAATAGAACTTAAATGGGGGGCTATTACATGCATTGGTACCTGGTTCATCTGATCCATCGGGGCAATCACAAAAGTCGTCGTTGATCTGATCATAGTCCAATTTGATTGATGAGTCGTTTAAACAATGCCAATATAATTTTCCGTTTTCAGTTATAGGTTTGTATAAATACTCATTTTCAGGACTCACTCCTCTTGTATTAGCTAAAGCAAAAGCTGTTACCAAAGCTATAATGTATAGTTGTAGTAACATTGAGTAGATGAAGAAAATGAAGCAATCAATTTTTCATTTTTTTTTTTTCCCCCTCTCTTCGATACAAATGTCAAATGAATTGTCCATAACTAGATTCAAACGACATGTTCGACCGTTGTTATCTAAAATTCACGTGTTGAATGACTTATATTCCAAGAACCCTCTCTTATTCCATATTGATATTACCCAGATCAAACAGCCATCAACGACCCGAGAGGATGATTACCACCCAAAGAAAAAAACAAAGGTTAATGCAATAGAGCCAGATTTTTACAATCCCAAATCACCAGAAGAAAGACTAGAGGCACTACGACGTTACATATCGCCTGAGCTATTTAAGGCATACAGAGAGTTGTTCCCCATTATCAAGCAAATATTACTTACATTAACGACCAATAATAATGTGTGGACATTAGCTACCAAGTGTGCCTTTGAAATTGGAAAGGAGATGGCAGAATCAACAAGGACGACATACTTTCGATTAAATAATGTGTATTTGTTTGATCCTGAACTTGTAAATCCGAAAATTAAAGAGTTGTGCGATGAATTGTATGAAGATATAGAGGATTGGATAGATATGGAACCGCGTTTAATTGTCGCTAATTATAAAAGTCAAATACTAATGGGTTACATAACTCAATTGATTGTTATACATTCACAGACTACATTATACATGTTTATGCCAATATTGATACATTGGTTATTTCAAGGACCTCAATACTTTAAACAATTTGGGCGATACGTGGCCAACGAATATTTTAGGTTTCCAGATCACTCCACTACAAATATTGAAGAACTCAATGGCTTGAAATTTCATGATACAAAAAAAGCATTTTGGAGTTTGTATGCTGTTGGTTACTGGTATTCGTTTGTTAGTCTGAGTGATTTACTGGATGTGCTTCCATACAAAATTTCATTAGACTTGTTTGACGAAATAGAGGAAATGCATAAATTTTCAAAAGGATATTATAGAAAGCAAATATTCACTATATTTCAAAGATCTAACAACATCACCATCGTGGTTATGTTAATGGTCAATATCCTACAAAGAGCTCGCCGAAAGTGTAAAACCTTTGAAGACGTGTATATCCAATTTACAAATGTTTATAAATTGACCTTACAATTAGTATGCAATTGGCTACCTTGTTATAACAAAACTTTACCAAATAATCATGTCATATTTAATTCTTTGAGGCAATTGCAACAGTTCATGGAAAAGAAACTAAAAATTGTATCCGATCAAGAGGAAAAATTTCTAATATTGTACAAAAAAGTGAAATGTCTTTTCCACACTATTGATGTCATCCGATGCTATTTGATAAAACCTGAAAAACAATTCCAAGTGGCTTCAGTAGACCACGTTTCCAAAATGGCACGCAAATTGGGTGTAGATAACCGAGATTTTATAGAATGGTTGTACCAAAAATGATTTATTTATCTAGGACGATACATTCTCCATTCAAATCTTTATTTTGTAGTATTCGAATCGCTTCATTGGCCACTGATTCCATCAGTATCACTGTTATGTCCGTATTTACATTTGATCCCATGTCTGTTTCTTTAACTAATCCAGGTAGCAATGCATTTACTCTGACTCTTCCTTTCAATTCTTGGGACAAGCTCTTTGTAAATCCCAATAATCCAGCTTTTGAAGCAGCGTAAACTGACGTTCCGGGAATAAAATAATCAGTCATTGACAAAATAGATGATATATTTAGAATAGAAGGTGACATTGCTTTATTTCGGATCATGTTTTTCATAACCATTTGGCTTAGTATGATGGGAGTTGTCAAGTTTACATTAATTGTGTTAAATATTTCTTCTTGAGTTGTCCTATGCAATAACGAATGGTTGGTCACACCTGCACAATTGACTAATATTGTTGGAGAACCAAAATAAATACCTGATTCATGTACTAAATTTATTAAATCAAAAGAGTGGTATGAGTGTTTTTGGCCGTATTTGGTAGATAATTCTTGTAACGATTGTTTTAATTTAGCCTCATTTCTAGCTAGTAGAGTAACTGTTGCTCCTTCGTGGGCCAATTTTTTACTAATAGCGAGTCCAATTCCTCGTGATCCTCCAGTAACTAGTGCAGTTTGTCTTTTAAACATTGTGATGGGTTTCTGAAGAAACAAAAAAAAAATAAAAAAATAAAAAAATAAAAAAATAAAAAATTACTCATAAAAAAGTAAAAATGCTCTCAACAGGATTCGAACCTATGATCTCCTCATTACTAGTGAGGTGCCTTACCAACTTGGCCATAAGAGCTTTTTAAAAAAAATTAAATTTTGGGTCTTTTATTAGGATAGTTTTTATAATGCACTTAAATTGTTTATTTAACTGTCTCGAGTTTTTAATAGCCATATAACAACTTCAGAATCAATTTCCATTACGTTTTGTAATTATCCGGCCTATTTTACCTTGAAAATGAGAACTTGTATTAATGAAGGAGCCAGTATATATTTTTGGAAATGCACGACTATCAGCATGAAAAGGATGAAATTTGACTTCAGTAATGTCCCCTTTGTTTGGAACACGGTGTAACAGTTGGTACAAGTCGTAACAAAGTAAGATATACCCATATCTACATTTAATTGCAAAAAAATTGTATAGTCTTTTGAAAGTTTTTTTCCAAGAATTCAACTAAAAATTAATGCAAAAATAGTTGCAAAATAAAATCCCCACACTGCATATTCGCCTTTCCGCAGAACATACGGCATGTTGACCCGTATTGTCTATCGATAAAAAAGTCTCAGTAGGAGATGGATAAAAGCTTAACCTTTCACCACCGCCACAGTTTGCCGTTGTTCGTTAACCTACAGAGCTTTTGACAGCATTAATTACCCCACACCCCTTTACTTATCACGGAGTAATGTTCGGATAGATTTTTTTTTTTTTTTTTTTGGTCTAGTTTTGCCAAATTATATTACGCAAAGCGTATAGATAAGAGGTGCTCGCAACCGTGAGAGGAATGAAAATTGATATTAGTATTATTATTATTATTATTTTTAAGGTTTCTCGTGGAAAGTTTAATTTTATTCAAATAAAGTTTAAGTTTTGGCTGCATAGTATTTACTATTTTCTGCAACAAATTTTTGCAATCCCTGTTGTCAACTACATGGATTATCTTTTAAATATACCAATTACTGAGGCGTTATCAAGAATATGCGCGAGCGCAATATAGTTTTTCTTTCTTCTGACATAGAAGAGGGGAGTTAGAGGTTGCATGGTGCTACAAAATTTAAATTCTTTAGTTTGTTAGCCGGACCACTGTTCCGCATCATATACTACAAGATTCATTGTGAATGGAGTAATTGGGAAATTATTTTCTACATACAAGCACCGATGCTATTAGTGGGGTTTTATCAAAACGTATAAATAAACCTAAGATTGACAACCAAAGTCACATAATGACTAACAATGTCCTTTAGTTCAAACACAAGTGATCCAGAAAAATATACTCAATATCAAGTGGAGGATATTCAGCGTAATATCACACCCGAACATTACAACTATCTTCTCAAAAGACATGGCACCATAGAACTTGATCCATTACCTTCTGTAGATCCAAACGACCCTTTGAATTGGTCAGATTGGAGGAAGAATTATGAGATTATAATGATTGCTTTAGGTACTTTTTCTGCTACTTTTATGGCAGCTGGTATGACTCCAACTTATGCACCATTAGCTGAAAAATATGGTAAAACTGTTCCTGATTCTTCTTATTTCACATCAGCTCAAATTGCCATTTTTGGTATATTACCTTTGTTTTGGGTGCCATTAATGAATTCTTTTGGAAGAAGACCTTTCATTGTTTTCAGTTTACTTGCTTGTTGTGCCCTAAACATCGGCGGAGGATTTGCACCTACGTATGGTACTCAGATGGCAACTAGAGTTTTAGTAGCCTTTTTCATATCAACGGTATCTGCAGCTGGCCTGTCTGTAGTTGGAGATTTAGCTTTTCATCACGAAAGGGGAGTGAAGAATGGTATCTGGTCTGTCGGTTACGTTCTCGGTACTTGTGCGGGTCCATTCATTACTGGGTTTATAGAGTACCACGCAGGGACAAAATGGGTTCTTTTTGTTTTTGCAATAATGAACTTTTGTCAGTTTATATTGTGTTTGTTCTCCAAAGAGACCGTTTATGCAAGAGAAAATAAAAAATATACTTCAAAAGGAATTTTTAAGATTTTAGGGTTAAAAAAGTATGAATCCAAACCATTCCTGTGGAAGAGTTGGCTCCGACCATTCAAACAAGCTGCCAATTTTAATATTACTATGGCTGTAATTGCAGCCTCAGTCACATTCTGTTATGCAAACATTGTATTAAGTGTTGAAATGCCACAAGCAATGATTCCACTTTATGATTTAAATTCACAGCTGTTGTCGTTACAATATCTCTCACTTATCATTGGTAGTATTTTTGGAGAGACATCTGGTTTTAGTTCTGATTTGTGGATGAAAATGAGTATTAAAAAAAGGAATGGACAGAGAATTATCTATGATAGATTGTGGGTTAGTTATATTGGATATTTGTTAGTAGTTGTGGGATTGATAGTATGGGGTGTATACTTATTTAAGGCAAAAAGGGGACATTGGTCAATTGAGCCGCTCATAGGAGCTGCTATTGCAGCTGCAGGTAACAATGTAATTGCTACAGTGATAACTACATTTGCCATTGATAACAATCCTGTGAAAGCAGGTGATATTGGATTATATATTAATTGTGTTAGATCCATTTACGGGTTTATTGGACCTTTTTATTTTCCCAAAATGTTTTCCAACTTAAACTTTGCTGGATCAGCTGGTTTAATGAGTGGTCTTGTTCTTGTATTTGCTGTAAGTCCAACTCTTATTGTTCATATTAGAGGATTAAGTAGAATGAATAAATAAAACAATGTTATATTGTTTTTTTATGGTATGACATTACATGAAGTAATGTTTGCCTACAACCAAACCACCACATGTACACCACTTAAAGTTAATCTGTCAAATTTGGAATGAACCGCAACCAGATTGTTACATGATACTCGGATTTCCTCGTTTTTCATTCAAGCGCAGATACCCCACAGTTGCAAAAAAAAAAAAAAAAAAAAGAAATCCTCGAACAATCGGTGATTCAACAATAAAGAAATAGATACTAAAAGGTATAAGGATCTCATTTACCTATTTTTAGAGACAAAAATACAACTTAAAGTGGAGATTTATTCAAAAATATAGACACCTAATATCGGCGTATCATGGGAACTCCAGAAATGTAAATGACCCGGGGGCGTGACCTCGTAATACATAATAAGCTTTTACTAACCATTAGACTATAGTAAGTTCTACTGTATCACTGAAAAGATAAGTTGTAAACGTATAATAGCTGTGGAGAGATCAGTGTGATAATGACTATCTAAAGTTGACTAAATATCGGAAATAGTGAATAATAAATACTCCTCATTAAAGAGATTTTTCTGTAGTTTTTTTCTTTCTTTTTTTTTTGCATCCCCACAAACTCCTTTAGAATCAAATACTGCTTGATTGGCCAGGATTTTTTTATCAATATCGGATCCAGTTGTAATTTGACCGAGCCGATTCAAAACAAGGTTTCTCTTTTATGCAGAAAGTGGAAAAAGGAAGTATGATAACCATACAAGAAATAAAAATACGGCTGATCATTGTCCAAAGGTCATATTTTGTTGAACAAGCTTTAAGTTAAGGTTGAGTTCTATGTGTGGAAGACTTCTATAAAGAACTCCTTTTATCCATGGTGTATCCCCAATTTTGCTTTCCGTCCAGAAACATTAATTCTAAGGCGTAAACATAGTCGTTTCTTTTTCTTTTTTTTTTTTTTTCTTCTTTCTTATTCCCCGGTGAGGGGGGGAATCGTATATATTATAGTGAGAATTTATAATTCATTTCTAATAAGCAAAGTACATTTCCGCACCATGCAAACGTACTACGAGATGCAACGGTTTGGAACTAAAACTAATTTATATTGTTTTCTCCGCAAGAAGATTGCCGATATTAGAGGGGTCTTAATAAAAACAATTTATGCATTTCCGAGACGTTAATATTATGTGCCCAGGTATAAATAACCCAACTATTGCTGGCCAACTAACCACCTCATAATCAGAAATAATCATGTCGTTAAGTTCTAACATGAGTGATTTAGAAAAGCACCACGAACTCCAGATTGAATATGTTCCTTCAGACCACGTTGAACTCACTCCAGAACATCGTGAGTATTTACTTCAAAGACATGGTACGGTTGACCTTGATCCATTACCTTCAGCTGATCCAAATGATCCTTTAAATTGGCCAAACTGGAGAAAGAACTACGAAGTTATAATGATTGCCTTAGGTACCTTTTCATCAACATTTATGGCTGCTGGTATGAGTCCTACTTTTGAGCCTTTAGCTGTGAAGTACGGTAAAACAGTTCCAGACTCTTCTTATTTTACTTCGGTGCAAATTTGTGTTAATGGTATATTGCCGTTATTTTGGGTTCCTATTATGAACTCATATGGAAGAAAACCATTTATTATTGGCAGTTTACTTGCTTGTTGTGCTTTGAATATTGGTGGTGGGTTTGCACCAACTTACGGAGCTCAAATGGCAACTAGAATTTTGAATGGGGTTTTTATTTCCACTGTTGCTGCAGCAGGTCTGTCAGTTGTTGGGGATTTGGCTTTCAATCATGAAAGAGGTGTAAAAAACGGTATTTGGTCTCTTGGGTATGTACTTGGTACTTCTGTTGGTCCTTTTATAACTGGTTTTATTGAGTATCATGCAGGAACCAAATGGGTTCTTTTTGTTTTTGCATTCATGAATTTTGGACAATTTCTTTTGAGTTTATTTTCAAGAGAAACTGTCTACGCAAGATATAATAAGAATTATACTTCAAAGGGTTTATTCAAACTTGTAGGTTTGAGAAAATACGAAGAAAAACCTTTCCTGTGGAAAAGTTGGCTTGGTCCATTCAAACATGCCGCTAATTTTAACATTACTATGGGTGTTATTGCTGCTTCAATTGTATTTTGTTACGCAAATATCGTGTTGATTGTTGAAATGCCACAAGTTATGATTCCACTTTTTAATTTAAATGCACAGCTGATTTCATTACAATACATTGCACTTATTATTGGTAGTATCATTGGTGAAGCATCAGGAGTCTTGTCGGACATTTGGATGAAGATGAGTATAAAAAGAAGAAATGGCAAAAGAGTTATTTACGATAGATTGTGGGTTAGTTACATTGGGTATTTGTTGGCTATAGTTGGTATTATAGTATGGGGAGTAACCTTATACCAAGCTAAGCCAAATCATTGGACCATTAAACCATTAATTGGAGCTGCCATTGCAGCCGTTGGAAACAACATTGTTGCTACTGTGATAACTACATTTGCTATTGAAAACAATCCAGAAAGAGCTGGTGATATTGGGTTATACCTTAATTGTGTGAGATCTATATATGGGTTTGTTGGGCCCTTCTATTTCCCTGATATGTTTGCCAATTTAAATTTAGCTGGTTCAGCAGGATTGATGGCTGGTCTTATGTTTATATTCGCTTGTGGACCAACTTTAATTGTCCATATGAGAGGATTAAGAAGAACTTAAGTAGAGATTTAGGGTTTATATTAATGCAATTTTGTTTGTGTAATTTAGTCTTCGCACTATAAATTAAAATCAAGAAAATTTTTTTTTTATTCTTTTTTTTCCCGCTCTGTTCATCACTTTTTCTTTAAAACAGTATGTTTCAAATAACATGTTAGTGTATTATGTTTATGATGAAAACTTTACTCAGCTCACTCAGAGTCTTGACAATGCTGATAAACTTTCCTTTTTCCAACATTCATCTTTAGCTGATAAATATAATATTAAACTATACGTTCTATTATAGATGTGATACTAACTTTTTACTTTGCAGAAATGACAGGACTTTTTGGTCTTAAATCTTCAATTTCATTTGTTTGAGGAACCAAGAATTGAGTAGTGACATTTGTGTTACTCGTGTCTACGTTACTATTTTGTTTATACTTTATCATGGATTTAATGTATAACTCTTCATTGTATCTAACTGGGTCAAAATTATTAAGCAATACATCTGGTCCCATGATAACCCAACCGGGACGTAACCTGATAGGAGTATCAGAACCCAATTTTGATGGAATTAAATGTAATCTTCTATTGGCATTGGAAAAATTTTCAGCAACTCTATATATAGCTTCTGGAACAGCATTATGTGAAGATTTTGAACTTTCATTAGAAGATTCAATTTGTAAGTCGGTGTCAATGTTGCAATGAATTAAATGATTATCTGTAGATCTTCTTACTGTACCAGTAATACACATCCAACAATGCCACTGCTGTCTTTCAAATAATGGAATCACCTCTGTTGCACCAGAATCGTGAGGATAATACGGTGAATTTTTATCTATTGGTAAAAAAATCAACTCTTCGGATCTTCTGAATCTTTTGCTAAAGTTCTCATTATTCAAAAGTCGTGTTAACTCCTGAATCTTTTGAGTCGTGGACCATATAAAGAGAAACCCTGGTTTGGAACACAACTTATGTATTGGAAGGCTATTCAAAATTGGTAATATGAATTGATTTTCGACTAAAGCGCCGATCATAATGACATCGAATTTTATATTGTAATTTTCAATCCATCGATTTAATGTAGGGACAATTTGATTAGTAGGACATCGAACACCATATGGTTGCAATGCATGCTTTCTAACTTGAAGACGTTTCAAGTGGTGTAATTTTGCTAATTTTGGATATCCTTCAACTGAGTTGTTAACATTTCTAATATATTTCACACCAGTTTGACCAGTGTGCACATAGTGGTTGCAATAATCGACAGCTTCTCGTGTACTCTTTTGTAAATAACCCTTTTCATTGATTTCAGTAGCCTTTGATGAAACTTGAGTTACGTGTGTTACTGATGAAATGGTGTTGTTGGTACTTGAAGTGGAAGAAGATGCTCGAGATCCATATTTATTGTAAGTGTACATTGGTAAACAAGGTCCGTTGGTATCAAATTCAAAATAAAATAATAATTAAAAAAAAAAAAAAGTAAGATATTCTGGTCGTAAAGTAATTTGCCATAAAGGAAGCTTTAAATAGATCTTTTTAATGTTTAGTGTAAAGTTTATGTTTCAAAGAAAAGTTCATAGTATAAGAAGTGTTTCAAATTATTAAACTTCAAACAATAAGAATACACACATTTAATTCATACAGTACCACACAAAACTTTGATTTTTTTTCTTTCTTTTAGTGGGGGAGGGGGTTTACTTCTCGTAGTTTCTATTCCCTAATGCATATAAGTATTTAAACTATTTTGAAACCAGGTTATTGCAAAACTTGATGTATGCTCAATCAACCGCCTCCGTTGTAGTTATAGTATTTTTTAATACCCAAGGAAAGCTTGTTCACACCAATTTGCGCGCTTGCATGATCACACTTTTTTTTTTTTTTTGTTTCTTCTTCTGGTTGCAAAGTTTTCACACATTGCACCATATGTCATCAAAGAAGAATCTAAATTCCGATGAAAACAAAAGTCGTAGTCTTCAGATTGATTATTTTTTAGAACGTATGAAGGGGTATATTATAGAATATAATGAAACTGTATGTATACTAATATTAGAAGTTTCAAAATAATATTAACATTATTAGAATCTCAATATAAATATATCTCTCAAACACGAGAAAGAGAAAACAGATAGCCTTGTTGTAAAGCTTGAAGATTTATCTAAAAGAATTGAAGAACAAAACGGCGGCTATGAAAAAGCTATACCAAGAATGATTGAAACCAATTTTTTTTTGGAATTGGCTCAAGTGAAAACTATTGAATACAATCTATTCAATCAATTGACCGGATACTTTAAGAGGCTCATTTCATATATTTTAAATAAAGACTGCGATGTTTATATTTACCCCATCAGTGAGATATTAGGGTGGTACTTACATGGATTTACAAAGTATCCTCTTTTAGTCGCTTTTCAATTACCATACCTCAATAGATTGGTTTCCAATACAATAAAAATTTGCAACAAGTATCCTATTGTTCTACAAATTTGGTTAAATCCTGAAAAAAAATCTAAATTCACTGAATATATAAATCAGTTGCCTCTTAGTAATAGGTTACCAATATATCAAACCATCAAGAATTTTTTAGTTGTCGACTCAGAGTTTGATCAGAATGACAATATTATCCAATTATTAAAGTTGACCAATAATTCCCCTGTTTTATCCAATTGGTTTTATAACAATAGTGATTTGGTAAATTTGATTATTGAAAAATGTACGACTGTGATTTTTCAAATGATAAATTTAGATCCCAGATTCCATAATATTACTGAGTTTTCCAGGTTTTTTGGAATGATTTGTCTAGTTGTTGAAAATTGCGAGTCTAGAATTGGTAGCCAATACTATTCAATGTTTGAGCAAAAAATAATCAACGTCATTTTGGAAAACGAATTATGTGATCAACTTGTATTTTCAATATTGGAAACTATAAGCAATGCCGAGACAATAGCTGTTATAGAAACTTTTTTTGATAATCCTTGTTTTACTAGCTGGTTAAAAATTAAACTTCAAATAATCAAACAATTGGATCATATATTGATCACATTAGCGGAACTATTTGAAAGACATCACCAAATTTTAATGAAAATGGTAGCAATGACGGATGAAATTGAAGAGCCAAACTCTATATATGAAATTCGAGTTATAGTGATGAAAGTTTGTAATAACGAAGTTGGAGTTATTAGTGATTATATGACTTTAATACTGCATACTCGTTTTAACATTATTGGGATGCATTTAATAAATTCAACTACACCTGTAATACAAGCATATTTCAAAGCACTACGGGAATATTTTCAGAACCCAATTTCCTTAAATGTATCAATTAATGCAATATCTTCAATTTTTATGCTCAAATTTAATATTTTAAATAATGAAGATGGCAAAAATGTAATTGATTTTTTATGTGAAACATACTTCAAGTTGCTATCTACATTAGAACAATATAAAATATATCAATTTGATTCAATCGAATTGCGCAATCATCAAATTGGAAAGGATGTCGTGCAACATGATATTGATTATCTGCTATTAGAACAAAATTTACAATTATTCAAAACTTTTATGGTGCAATTATATGTTCATAGTAAATTTAAACATATTGTCTATAATTGGGAAACTAGTCAACCCTTCTGAGATAATCTATAAGTACCTTCTTATGTAGCAACCCATAATATTTCCCATCTTTAATCAATACAATTACTCTATTTCCTATTCTATCAAATATTAAATGAGCAAAACATAATTCCGTATCATAATTTATAAAGATAGGTCTTCTATCTACTGATTTTGTCAAATTGGTTAATGTATCTAACGCAATTATCATTTCAGTATATTTAGTCTCATCATTCGTGGATCCATAATTGAAATAATCTTGCTTTTGAGAAATTATATTTTTAATGGCTCTATCATTATGTAATTCAAACATATTTAATCTTTCATTATTTGTATCAAACAATTTACAATATATTTCATCTTTGATATCATACTGGACAACAAACTCTTTAATTTGATCAAGACAAACTTCTAATTCCGAAAAAAAAATCAATCCAATACAAACCAGACCCCTAATAAATGGGATACATCCATCTAGTAAACATCTATCTGCCAACATATAAAGTTTGGACTCGAGTATGGACACGGAGACGTAATTTGAATCAGTTACGTCAATGTATAATTGCCTATCCATAGGAACGTGCAGAGATACTCTTGTTGTTGGAATGATTATGTTTTGATTGATTATTTCCCCAGCGGATACGTATGGATCAATTGGTTCTGTTTCAGGTGACATAAATGGATAATCATTGCTTATTAATAATGATTCGTAAAGGGAATTCTTTTCCAAGAGTCCACCAGACCAATTTGCAACAGCTATGGCAATTGCAATTGGGAGGACATAAGTATATGATGAAGTCAATTCAAATAGAATTGTGACTAAAGTAATGTTCATTCTAGTGACACCAGCCATGAATGCGCCTGCGGATATCATTGCATAAATCCCCATATCAACACAATATGTAGCTGAAGGAGAGCATATAAAATTTATTGTAAATAGCGCTGGAGAATCATCTTTTAAGGACAATACTTTTAAGAATTGAATTACCATGGCAAATATTCTACCAAATAATGCACCACAAACCATAGATGGAACATAGATCCCAGATGGAACTTTGAGACCAAATGTAATAAATGTTAATAAAACTTTTACAACAAATGCAAATATCAATGATCCCAATTCCCTAACTAATTGTTCATTAGTTGATGGACAAAGTGACCTGTCCAATTCTCTGCCACTACAAGGAGTAGCTAAATCTAAAACCAATTCTGCTGATGCTTGTTTAGTGTATGGATTCCAAAATGTAACTATACCAGTTACACCAGAAACAAGAAATACTTCAAACACAGGATGATCTTTAACTGGTTTCCAATTCCTAAATTTTTTTGGCCACCAATGAACAAATTTCACAAACAACGCCCCAAATACACCCCCTGCAATACCAATTGCAATAAAACAAACCAATTCAATTGGTGTCCAATCTGAAAAATATTCCAATTCAAATAAAACTGTTTTACCGGTTCCATATGGATTCAAGAATTTCAAAAATAACGTTGATATTATTGCACAAAAAAAGATTTGGAACAATTGATTAGAAGGCAAGTGGTTGTTAATTTCTTCAAGAATAAACAAAACACCACCTAATGGTGAGCCAAATGCTAATGCAACTCCTGCCGATGCGCTTGCTGATAAAATTTGTTTTTCGAAAAAATCATTTTTGTATATAAATGGAAAGTATCTTGATGTTATATTTCCAACACATGTCGCTAAATGAACATACGGACCTTCTTTCCCTAATGACATGCCCAGTGCAATGGCAAAGACAAGAGCAATTGTTTTGGCAATCAACGTATAACTACCCAAGAATCGACGAATAACAAATCCAGACAATATTGTTTTAACTTCAGGTACACCGGAACCAGTCGCAGTGTAAATGACTCTTGGTTTAACAGAAGGTGGTCTATTATGAGAAAATCTTTCCTTGCCGCAATTTGAATTGTCTTCAACCGACCCACCAGTAATTTTTGTTGATAACGTGATAATACATGCAAAAATAGCCAAAATAATCGTTAAGGAAACGTATATCACAAAATCAAATTGTAATGCTTGTAACCAATCTTCATGAAAGAATCTATTCCATGTTATCCAATCTTCACACCGATCATCTAAAAGATATCCATTCTTAAAAACATTTTGTTTTTTTCTGTTATCCACACAACATGAAACTTGACTAGCAAACCAGTTTGTTCGACAATATCCATGTTTGAACCCCACTAATAAGATTTCTACTTTATCAATCAAAAATGCAATGATAGAAAAGATAAATGCAATTAATAAAATCAAAATCCATTTACCCAACGTGTAGTAAACTTTCAGGTACCAAGGTATTGCATTTCCAGCATTTGAGAAATCATCTCCAATCCATCGATTCTTTTCTAGGGAATAATTAAATTGATTACTTTCTAAATATGCTTTAGTCCAATCAATGGTTGTGAAATCATTATAGAATATCCTTACAGAATGGAAAGTATCTTGAACCATTCCTATAAATCTCGATTTAATAGATTCATTTGTTTTTATTGGTCGTAAAGAATTAGTATCATCATAATCTATTCCTGGAGTTTGCAATACAGAATTTCTCGGTATAGGAGATCGAATATCTATTTTCCCTAGTGATTTCATTCGAGATAATGGTCTTTTAGTATTTGTTGCCGTTGAGATCAAAGGTGTTGATGGGTTTTCACTTCCTGGTGACTTTGGTACTGTTTGAATTGATTTATTTTGATCTCGTTGTATACTCCGTGGCGGGAGGTTTGTATCTGGGGCAAATGTTAAGTTAGTTGGCTTTTTTGGGGTCGAATATAACGACAGATCGTTATTTGACATGCTTTGTGGAGTAAATAAGGTAAATTTAAAAATAGAATGTTCAAAATTTAACAAAACAAAACAAAAATATAATAATCAAAAAAAAAAAAAAAAAAAAAAAAATAAGAGGTAACCACAACAGAAAAAATAATATATGGGGCAACGAAGGGAGGGGGGTGAGGTCACTAATGTAGTATTTTTTTTACTTTAGCTGTGGTATTTCAAAGGGTTGTAAACCACAGCATAATAAGTGAAACCCTTTTAGTACATTCGAGTTTAATCATAATCTAGTACGACTGGTAAGATCTGAGACATTTGCAATCTTAATTGCAGACCTAATATTCTAATATGTATCCTCCCCAACTTCCAACTTCACTCCACCCCCTCGACGCACAGCGGAAATTAAATTTGGATGAGTTATTTCGGAGTTTGAGAATCAGACAAAGAAACAATAATTGTAACCTACTCCCATGTCAACAAGCAACTAACGTACATATGAATTTAATTTTGCTTCTCTATGTGGATTTAACAATGCTAATGGAGTAAAATTACCAATTGCTTTGGCAACTGTTGCTAATTGGTAACCCATTTCTATAGAATACGTGGGTTATTTAAATCGCCGTTTCATTGATAGGCACTGGATAGTTACAAAGTTACTTTAAAACACAAATGTTTAACCATGGATAAAATAGGGATCAAAATGTTAGAAGTTTATTGACGGGAGAAAATCGGATTAGAAGTAAAAGATTCCGTTGAATATTTCCCAATTAGGAAGGTACATACATTTCCAAGATTATCTGACGTGTCTTATCATCGGCAATAACATGGCTAAACCAATTGTAGTGCCATATTTCATTACTATGTACGACTGTTATAACTAACACCAACATGATTAGTATCTTGAGACATGAAATGGTCTAATTCCAGAGGTTTTTTTTTCTGCTTTTTTGATTTTTTTTTCTTTTTTTTTTTTTGCATTTTAAAGTATTTGGACAAGTGATTGGCGGGGAACAGCCACGACACACATAGCTGCAAGGATATACAAGAAAAAAAAATAGGAGTATAAAATATTGAACAATGAAAAACGAATATCTCCGGTGACAACACCTGAGGACGGTACGATGGTTTTTTGTTTTTATTTGTATATATTTACCAGAAATGGTACCGAAACCGGAGCTGAATTATCAAGTGTTTACTGTTTGTAACTACTGATAAAGTTGACTTAGAAGTAGTTAAGTTACCGAGGATAAATGATAGTTGGTAGTTTGATTCGATTAACCCCGGAGTAAAATGAAAATGAATATAATACATGTATGACTATGTGCAGGAATCCCCACCTAATTCACTCCGCACATCTCTATAAAACTTCAGTGACACAAAAAAGGAAGTTATTATTGCATCGGCTGTTACTGGATGAATTTTATCATTACTGAAGTTTCTCGGATATATACGTGTGTGGAGACACACATACACATAAGTTAATAGAGATTTTCTCACTAATTATAATTTTAGATAATCATTTCTTCCGAACTGTGGGTTTTTTTTGTTATTATTGATTTTTTTTTTTATTTTTATTTTTATTTTTTTTTTTTTTTTATTATTATTTTTCACTTTTAAATACAAGTATAAATCTCCTTTTATACAAAGTCAGGTAAGAAAAAAAATTTATTTGTAATTCTTCTCTCTCTTTTTTATTTTTTATTTCCTTCAAATTCTAAAACCTTTTACAACTATTCATTATGGGAGAAATTAAAAAAATCAAAGTTCAAAATCCAATTGTTGAAATGGATGGGGATGAAATGACCCGTATCATTTGGCAATTCATTAAAGACAAATTGATCTCACCTTATTTGGATGTTGATTTGAAATACTACGATTTAGGTATTGAATATAGAGATGAAACTGATGATAAAGTCACTACCGATGCTGCGGAAGCTATTTTGAAATACGGTGTTGGTGTCAAATGTGCCACTATCACTCCAGACGAAGCTAGAGTTAAAGAATTCAATTTGAAGAAAATGTGGCTCTCTCCAAATGGTACTTTAAGAAACATTCTTGGTGGTACTGTTTTTAGAGAACCAATCGTTATTGATAACATTCCAAGAATTGTTCCAGCTTGGGAAAAACCAATCATTATTGGTAGACACGCTTTTGGTGATCAATATAAAGCTACTGATATTATTGTTCCAGGTGCTGGTGAATTGAAATTGATCTTCACACCAAAAGATGGTGGTGAAGTTCAAGAATATCCAGTTTACAATTTCCAAGGCCCAGGTGTTGGATTAAGTATGTATAATACTGATGATTCGATTACTGATTTTGCTGAAAGTTCATTCCAATTGGCAATTGATCGTAAATTGAACTTATTTTCTTCCACCAAAAATACTATTTTGAAAAAATATGATGGCAGATTTAAAGATATCTTTGAAGGGTTATATGATACCAAATATAAAGCTAGAATGGATGAATTGGGTATTTGGTATGAACATAGATTAATTGATGATATGGTTGCTCAAATGTTAAAATCTAAAGGTGGCTATATTATTGCCATGAAAAATTATGATGGTGATGTCCAATCAGATATTGTTGCTCAAGGTTTTGGATCTTTGGGTTTGATGACTTCAGTCTTGGTCACTCCAGATGGTAAAGCTTTTGAGTCAGAAGCTGCTCATGGTACTGTTACTAGACATTACAGACAACACCAACAAGGTAAAGAAACCTCTACCAATTCTATTGCTTCTATATATGCTTGGACTAGAGGTTTGATTCAAAGAGGTAAATTGGATAACACTCCGGAAGTGGTCAAATTTGCTCAAGATTTAGAAAGAGCTGTCATTGAAACTGTTGGTAAAGATAATATCATGACTAAAGATTTAGCATTAACTCAAGGTAAAACCGATAGATCATCATATGTTACCACTGAAGAATTCATTGATGCTGTTGCCAACAGATTGAACAAAAATTTGGGTTACTAAATAACTAGCCTAGAAATCATTTATAATATTCTGGGGTTTTTTAATTTTTGACATATATATATATATATATTTAACATACTTGTGTATACTTAGTAATGCCTATTATTTATTCTTATCTACTGTCACGTGCTCACTTTTTGAAATATTTTCTCATTGGGGGGTTATTCTGTTCCTGATTTATCTTCCATGTCGGTATGTACATCCAAGAACTCGGCTGGACACTTTAATCAGTACTTTGTGAATGTCAATATTCCAGCAATATGTTAAATTGTGGAATAATATTCTAATCGAAAGTCTTATATATCAAGTGAAGGTTCTGATGTTTAATGAGCAAGTTTTTTTTTTTTATTTATTTTCTTTTTATTGATTGTTAAAGTACCACTGAGCCGCTATACACAAGAATCTTTTGTTGGTAGTGGCAAATATGATATAGTATTCCAAGATTGATATTCATATTTCAAAACGTACAGCATGCAAAATGGCAATTGTTTCAGTATCAGCACGAGATACTGTGCGCATTTAGTATTAATTTCAATTTTCCAAATTATCTTCCAATTGGGATGACACCAATGATTCAATGAAATAGTGCAATTGAGAATGGACTGGTATGAAGCTTCAGTGTAACAAGTATAATATTTGATCGTTTGTAATTTTGCCTGTAGGTGATCTTGTAATGGAGTGTTCTTTTTAAATAACTGACGAATCTTTGAAGAAAAATTGACAGCTTTATCTGATGGTTCAAGTCGATAAATAACGATTTTGATCAAATTCAAGATTAAATATCCAGTCTGGGATGAGCAAGAAGGAACATTAGTTTGCTAATGATTTGATGTATTTGGTTTTCTCATTATAGATGATCTAATTCATTTTTGATGATATAGTATTTGGTGATGTACTAGGTGGATGGTGTTGAGTTACCATCTAGATGGGGGAGTTGTTAAAACGTACCAAACTCATCAGTGTAGTCAGATAAGTCAAAGGGAAAAAAAAAGGGGTTCATATCTTCAAACTTTGATTCTAAGTATGTTTAATCGTAACTAAAGTTTGATTAATCAATAATTAAATACTCACCGTCATCGATTTTACAAACAGGTGGTAATCTATTTACAAAGAGAGAATCTTTTCAACCTGTCATACGCGACATATTATAAAATCCTCCACAATGGCTTTGTACTTTTTTTAATCCGTTTTGCATCGTCGTTCCCGTCAAGTCTCGTTTAACTTTTTTTCATCGTTCCCAATAAAAAGAAATAAATAAAAAAAACTTTGTATGCAAGACTTAATCTTTGTAAGAGGCACGCCCTTGAAATCAATTTTTTTTTCTTTCTTTCTTAAACAAATATATATATACATATCTTTTTTTGTTTATTCCACTTTCTATTGCTTTTTTTTTTTTTTTATTTTCAAAAAAGAAGAAATAAAACTTGTTTTTCTTAGCAAAGACAACCTGTTTTTTCATTTTCACTCACATTCTGTTCATTTCAACATGTCATCAGTTAGTAGTGTGTATCACGATTATTCCAGTTTTCTGAATGCCACTACATTTTCAGGTATTTATGAAAACTTTGATCAATTACCAAATTTAAATATAATTGAAAAATTATGGGGTTCATATTATTATTATATGGGTAATGATTTATTTGCTACTGGTTTATTATTTTTCTTAACTCATGAATTATTTTATT